>VWPU01010433.1:389-32556 GCA_013398955.1 Callaeas wilsoni
AAACTTACAGGTACTCTCATATCTGACATAAATTAAAAGCCCTCTTTTAAAACCAAGTTGTGTTTTCATGTTTCTAAGTCATCTAGAGGACAGCACTGTCAGATGGAGAGTTTCTCTTTGAACACCCACTGCCTGTGTGAATGGCTACTCCCCACACTTCCAACAACACTGACCTCTTCGGGGTTTGTCTCCTTTTATGCCATCCATGCCTGTGGACCTTCTCAGAAGAAAAGGGACACTTGAAGAGGAAATGGCCTCCTATTTACCCTTGTTGCCTGTACTTTTCTCTTCAAAACCCTTGTTCTCATTCAGAGTGAAGGGCTGTATCACAGAATCACAGAATCAATTAGATTGGAAAAGACCTCCAAGATGATCAAGCCCAATCTTTGACCATGTTGTGGCATCAAGAGTCCCATCCAGTCATTTCTTGAACTCTTCCAGGAATGGTGATGCCACATCCTCCCTGGGCAGCCCATTCCAATGCTTAACAACCCGTTCTGTGAAGAAATTCTTCCTGAGGTCCAATTTGAACCTCCCCTGGTGCAGCTTGACACTATGTCCTCTCATCCTGTTGCTGGTGGCCTTGGAGAAGTGACAGACCCTCACCTGGCTGCACCCTCCTGTCAGGGAGTTGCAGAGAGCTATAAGGTCTCTCCTGAGCCTGCTTTTCCCCAGGATAGACAACCCCAGCTCCCTCAGCCACTCCTGATAGAACTCCCCCCTAGACCCTTCACCAACTTCATTGTCCTTCTCCAGACTGGCTCCAGCACCTCGATGTCTTTCCTGAATTGAGGGGCCCGGAACTGGACACAGGACTCAAGGCGTGGCCTCACCAGTGCTGTTCAGGGGGACAATCCCTGTCCTGGTCCTGCTGGCCACACTATTGTTGTTACAAGCCAAGGTGCCATTGCCCTTCTTGGCTACCTGGGCACATCCAGCTCATGTTCAGCTGCTGCCACCAGCATCCCCTGGTCCTTTCCCACCGGGGCACTTTGCAGCCACTTTGCCCCAGCCTGTAGCACTGCCTGGGGTTATTGTGGCTGAAGTGTAGGACCCAGCACTTGGTCCTGTTGAACCTCATTCCGCTGGCCTCGCACCATCGATCCCTCCTGTCCAGATCTTTCTGCAGACCCTTCCTACCTTCCAGCAGACCCACATTCCCAGCATGCTTGATGTCATCCATGAACTTACTGAGGGTTCACTGGATAAGATATGTAGTACAAATAAGTCCTATTCCAACAGGAATAAAAAAAGCCATGAGAAATATAAACACCAAGGCTATAGAGTGAGAATAACTCAACAGGAATACTAACCAGTAAAGCAATGACACATACACTCTATCTCAAAACAGAAAACTAGACCAAGACCTCCTCATGTCTTCTGAATTATAAGCAAGGGATCCATCCCATTTGTCTTTTGTCATATGCCATGCAAGCATTTGTACTTAATCTGGTCAATCTGGGCATTGTTAAAGTCAATTCAGAGAAACAGGTCATGACCCTGAGTCATTTGACCTGTATATATACATAAACAACTATATATCTCTGTGTGTGTATAAATAAATACATATTTTCACACATATATTACATAATAATAATATATTTATTATTTTATATAATATATATTTATTATTATATCTTGTTAGGCAACAGGGTGAGATGAACTGCTCTCTAAAGGGACTTGTTCCTCCCCACTGCCTGCCTCAGACACCGATACTTGCATTCAGCCAGGTGAAACCCATCTTACCAGGCTGAATGTGGCTAAAAAGAGGCAGAAGAATATCCAGACCTCACAAATTCCCAATAATACAAGACTATGTCAAGTATCGTGTGTGTTTGAGCCTGTCCTCAGATGCCTTTGCGCTGGGCTCTCTCATGCTCTGCAGCTACAAAAGGAGCTGTCAAATTAATCAGCTGCCACGATCTGCAGCATCCTTGTCTGAGCTGGAGGAATGATGTAGGAACTGTCACGGACGGGACTAATCCAAAATAATTGGGAAGAGGGGGCTGATGAGGAATGCATGTATATAGTGAACCGCAAGGGAGTCCAGTCAGATTTTCAGCTGCAGTGCAGGGGGTGAACAGGTTTAATTTCCAAGGGGAACAATTTGAGGAGAAAAGTGTGCCTGTGCTTGACCCACCTGGGTGGGAAGAGGCAGGGGGACATCAGGTGTCCAGCAAAGCAGCTCTGTTTGTGGGGAGGGTGGCGTGTGGGCTGAAATGTTGGTGGCACCACTTAATGTGCTTGGCAGAGTGGTCCGTATGTACTCCTGGCCGCTTGGGAGGGGCTGCAGTTATATTAGAAATACATCTGCTGCATGGTAGGAGGAGGAGAAGTGGGTTTGGGAAGCAGTTTCAGGCAGGGCTCTTTCCCCATCTGTCAGTGATGGGGTGCACTCCTCCTACCAGCACTCCGTAGGTGGAGAGTCACGCTGTCCCCATGAGAATTAAGCCATTACATCTTCTGCTTCTGTCACATGTGTGATTTGAGTGTCCAGGCTTCCTCCTCGTTTGCCACTGCTGCTCTTGGAGTCGCTGGTACAATCTGGTTTCTTCTGTGGCAAGTCATTGATTTCATGAGTTTGCATCTGAATGCCACAATTCCCTGAGAAGTCTTCTGTACGACAGGAAAAAGACTTTATTACAGGTGGGAAGAAGCAGGTTTTCTATGGCTTCTTCTATATTTACAACAGAAAAAGAGAAGAAACAGAGAAACAACAGAGAAACAAGAGAAACAACAGAGTATTTTTTGCAGAAGACACCATTTAGAATCTCAGTTACTCTTTCATTTGTCAGTTACTATTTCATTTGGCATTGGCTATTTCACTATTTGTTCCACCACAGAGCCAGTAAAATGTAGATAATTCTTGACCCTTTTTCACCTAACATATTTTCAGAAATCCTACAATGGCCCAGGAAATCTGCGCCATGACTATCTTCACTAAAGCATGTTTCAAAGCATTGTTTACACTTTATATGGCTTTACTCGCTCATGAATTGACAAAAATCCACTTCTGAAATGATTTCATGAGGTGCTCCTTTCTCACTTTTCAAGAAAAATCCCCATTCAGCTAAGAAGTATCAGTAATTAGTAAGGAACATGAAGAGAAACAGGGAAGAGAATTAGCAAAGAGAGAGGAGGAGAATTCCCAAATGTTAAATAGGGACATCTTGGCTTAACTAGGCTGGGGAGCATGTGAAGAGGAACAGCCTTGGTGCATCTCCATGTAGTAACAGAAACAGGGAGGAGGCCAGACTGAAATAAATCTGAAGTACAAAGTTGTCATGACACAACTCTGAAATCAGGGGGATGAAGGAAACAGAATTACGTGGCTGTGGTGGCAGATGCTCCCCCAGACTTCCCACAGTTTGGCCAGAGAGAAAAACACTGATTGCATAATCTATCTGAAACAACATATTTGCATAATTAACCTTAATTTCCCCACAGAATTAATCTCTCACCCATTATTTGAACTTTGAAGCCATTCTCAGTTCCACAATGCCTGGGTCAAAAAATTTGTCCAGCTTTTTAGAATTATAGAAGCACAGAATGATTAGAGTTGGAAGGGGTCTTAAGGCCCATCTCATTCCATCCCCCTGCCATGGGCAGGGACACCTTCCACTAAACCAGGCTGCTCCAAGCCCCATCCAACCTGACCTTGGACACCTCCAGGGATGAGGAGTCCACAACCTCTCTGGGTAACTGCTTCTGAGTTTTTTTGATTTCAAAAGCTCTGATTCCTCCTTTTCTTGTGCCAGTATTTAACAGCTGAATCAGACAATCCCAAGATCCAGGATCATATTTAGCACCAAAAAAGGCGTCCAGAAATCTAAGCAGTGCAATAGGGAGAGGCTGATCCAGGTGATAACTCTTCCACCTCTAGGGATTTTTTGATTAGATTTCAAATCTTCCTCGTTCTGTCCCACTTACCTTATTTTCTGCTTAGTGAGTCACACAAAGACAGTGGGAATGATAAGCAGAACAAACCAGAGAGCTGTAAATCCAGAAAATCAGTATGGTTAGCACCTGAAGTTACCTTATTTATTGCCTTTACTCCAGCTGGGAGAAACAGGCAAGATTAGGAGTCTCATCCTGCCCCTCTGCCCAGAGGCAGGAATTTTTCCATGTTGCCCCATTGTTCCCAAGACCCAATCAGAGGGGACTTGGGCAACTAGAGATTGACCACAGTCAAATAACCAGGGACTACTGATGCTGTGGTCTCTGGAGTAGTTTGCAAAACTCCTCCTTCCCTTCCTTCATCTCACTCCATTATTCCTCCTCATCATAATATGCACTGCAGTTTTTGACAGACTCCAGCTGGAATCAAGAGCCCTTGTGCAAAGTCCTGAGCACATGCACAGTAAGACACAATTTCTATTTCATCAGCTAATGGCTGAGTGAAAGATGGGGAAGGTGGAGAAGAAAATCTCTTCAAACTAATCTAAATGCACTGGTTTAGCTGTGAAGAAATGTTCTATTTGCCCATCTTTTTTTATTCCTTTGAAAAGGTGAAAAAACCCTCAGCATTTAAATATTTACATGTTTTTCCTGCTTTTTTCCAGTTGACGTGATTTACTGAATCCACAGAAAGTCTCAGAGAAGAATCTGAAAATGGCTCCATTTAAAAAACAGACTTTTGGTTGATCTGTTTTCTTCTATATTCCTGACAAATCTTTGAAAACTTCTTTATAAAAGCTTAAGTGCTTAAACAATCTGTTTATACTGTCTTTACTAACTTCTCACACAATACATGGATATAGATTTGTCCTGCAGCATATTTAGTAGCTCTTCTAACAGAAATGGATCTCTTTGGAATAGAACAACAAACTGAAATAGCAGCTAAGTGCTCTGGGTGATGGAGTGAAGCCTTTAAGAAAATGGCATACCTGTCACTGGCAGGGTCCCTGATGAGGAAGGGGAAGAGGACAGAAGAGTCAAACCTGTGAAGAGAGATAAATTCTTGATTTTTGTATCAATTTGCTCTTCTGATGAAGAGCACCAGAGGAGTGACGAGGACAGAGTCAGGCAAAGATCCAGCTCATTCCAGCACCAAAGCAGTGCCAAGGGTAGAGTCTGACAGCTCGCCCTCTGCACAGAAGACTTAAAAATTGCCATGTTTGTTTCTTGGCCATCAAAAGATCTTTCCAGCCTGGATATTGACCATATGTGCTGATCTGATACCTGTTAATGGTGGGCATGCAGTGAACCAGAACGGGATCCATCTAAGATCTTTACTTCATATGAGACTGGAAGGATGACTTTCAAGGTGCCAGGTTAGGAAATGGAAATGTGGTTTCAGCCAGGACCTGTTTTTGTCCAGAAATGTAAGCTAAAACATTCCTGGTGCAAGAAATTAACTGAATTTCTCTCTTATCCTGACAAGGAAGCTCTGAACTTGTGCCAGTATGGGATTATGACAGGTTCTGAACAAGAGAACTGAAAAAGGGGTGTATACTCCTTATCCAACCTATTAGAGACATCACATCAGAACAAATGGAAAAGCAACACTTTAGAGAATAAATATTTGATGCTGCTCTAATTGCCAGGAGCACCATCAACACCTATTCCCTCTGTTGGTTATAAGGCCAGTCCAGCTCCAATGTGGGCATTTGTGCAGTAGATATCTACAGTTCTCCAAGATTAATTTCCTCTTAAAGGAAGTACTGGTGAAAAGCCTTTTTTTTCCAGTTTGTTGGTAGGAAAGTCCTCTCATGCTGTCCTTGCATTGGCTTTCACCTCTTTAAATTTCATCCTACTGCACTTCACTGACTCAGAGGAGGTTGGGAGGGTACTGGAAGCCTGAGGACTGCAGAGGGTGTGGACACCCAGATCTGTCCACCTTGTAGCAGGGCACCTTACCCCCCACAAGAGCTTATCCACTGTTTGTTAACCAGCCAGAAAAACAGGACAGGCTGTCCTGTAGTGACTTATTTTGGCATCATGGAGTTAACACTGGTCTAGCATCCCCCAACTGCCAATAAATATCCTACTTTCGAAGTAAATCTGACAAGATAGGCTGAATTTCTGACTGACAGCCATTCATTTTACAGCTATAAAAGCCACAGCCAGCTTTCACACAGCAGAAATCTGTACGTTTTCCTGGAAATGTGTAGAGTTTCTCCCATGAGTAGGGACATCTATTTCACAGTTACTTCCCAAGGGATTAAGTGAAGGAATCTGTCTGGTACCTTATCATCATTTCAGTGCTAAGTTACTTTTGACTCCTAATCAACACTATTTCTTTTGCTGGCATTAATATAGGTACCTTGATACAGTGCACTGTTTTACGTTATGCTCTAATCCACTAGCAGTTCTTTTAGTTTTATACTCTGTAGTAAGTAATTCTGATGAAGATCTTTCATCTGTTACCTCCTGTCTGTTCATTTGTCTTAATAAACAATTGATTTTTATATAAATACATCAGATTTGCCATCAATAGAACTTGAAGGACAGAGAGATTCCTTAAATTTAAACTGTTGCCAAAACCTGAGGCTAAGGAAAGATTTATCATCATTTAAACCCCTTTCTGTGAAGGAGTTTAAATACATAAGGGAGTTCTTTTTTCCCCTCAGAGTCAGCAGCAGGGCTTCTCTAGTCAACTTTTTTGAAGCTCCCACTCTCCCCAAGACAGCTGGAGGGGCTGGACCCCACCAGAGCAGGTCATGACACCGATGTGGTGTGATCACAACCATCTTACCTGGCCCAATGGTGTGTGGTGGCCACTGGTTGCTGTCGTTTGTGCACCTCATATCGAGGGGGGTCCAGATGATTTTGCCGTTCACCTCCTTGCACGTCCTGCTGCCGAAGGTGGGGGGTCTCTTATCATAACCTGTCTGGCATTTGAAATGTAAGACTTGTCCCACGTAATGCTGTTGGGGCAGCCTTATGGAGGCATGTGGAATAGTCTTGGGAGGACCACAGAAATCTGTGGGAGCACAAGGCAGCACACGGTTAAAGCAGACAGATTTTGTATACTCCTTTTGTTCTTGAAAATCTTGTATTCTTAGAAAATATAGACAAGCAGGAGGTACCAAGCCTTTCTAACTCTTGGTTAGGACATAAAATACTCATTTGCTTACACCATATCACTTGTTCAGCCAAGATATTACAGCAATAGTTTCTTTCCCTCCATCTGCAAAATAATTAAATATTACTCACCATTCTTGCATGGAAATTAGCAGAAGTGTTACAGTATTGAATGAGCTCTTATTTACCTTTTTGTTTGGACTCTGAAAGGTCTTCTCTCTTCTGGGGTGCAGGGGTCCTTGATTCCCTTTCTGGCTTCTGTGTAAGTTCTAACTCCATTGTGGGAGCCGTTGATGATAAATTTTTCTTATCTGTGGAGAAGTTACAGTTGCTAAGTTACAGCAGGACAAATATCAGAATAAAGCCAGAGCACCCAAACTTTTAGAGGCTGGATAGGACTGTTTCAAGTTCTAACTTAGAAAGATAAGCACAAAAGATTGTTTGTTAATGCCCAGATGTGTTTTATACCTAGTAACGTATTGGAAAAACACCTCTATGTACAGAAAAAAGACAACACTCACTCACCAAAGCATTTAAATCCCCTGTATGTCCAAGCAGCACCCTGCTGTTCACTCTTACACTGAATTCCTGGGTATGCACCACCTTCTCTGTCATAGCCAGGGTCACACTTATAGTACAGTCTGGTCTGTGGTGGATACATTTCAGCAGTAACATCGGCAAATTCAGTCGCTGGAAGACGTGGGCATATCTCTGCAAACAGAAAGCCTGAGAATCAGGACAGCCTGGCGTTTTACTTTACACATCAAGGACTTCCCTGTTCTCAATACCAGACATGTCCAACATGAAACACTATCAACATTTTCTTAATGAAGCTGCACACAGTCGTTTCGGAGAGCAGCTACCTGCACCAGAGCGTGCTGCCCCGAGTCCATGGAATGAGGCACAATAGGCAAAAGTAAGTGATTAAAATGTGCAATCATCTCTAAGCAAACATTGGGAATGGATGCAGACTCTTAGTTCTGTCTGACACCAAAGAGCAGCTTACTGTGAAATAAGTTTGTAAACCTAAATATAACTTGTCCCAAAACAAGGACGTGAAGTGTTGTGTCATCAGCAAATCATATCTAAATATACTTCTTAATCAGTTGAAATGAATTGTTAGATCATTTCAGTGCACTTGAAAAGCCTGCTCAAGCTGAGCTGGAGACCCAGAGGTTGATAAAGGCACTATTTAATGACTATTTAAGGCCTAAAGGCTGAGAAATTAAAAGATCAAACAGTCTGGTTGCACCAGAGCTGGCACTCTGGATCTTTGGATGCAAGATCCACGGCCTTTTATGCTTATGCACAACAGTAACAGCTATTATGAGTGAAATTTCTTAGTCATCATATCCTTGCATTTTCTGCAGCCATAATTAACGCAGCCTTAGCAGCCAGCAGGAATGATTGCAACAGGCCCTTGAGTCCCTGATAGCTGTTCATCATTTGGTGTCTGCCCTTGAGTCCCAAAGTGTCTTCTCCTTGAAAGACCAACAAAAACTCAACCAGCAACTCCCAGCCCCAGCCTTGCAATGCCCTTTTCTTTCATTTCCTCATTTTGATATTTTCTGCCCTTTTTACTTTACATTGTCTTGGTGTTTAGTAAAAGTCACAAAGTTTGAAGAACTCAACAACAAAAAGTGTGTGAGCAGTTTAACAGCTAATCTGCATAAGGGTTGTTTTAATCCCCTTGTACCTTTGTGTTATCAAAGGATTTGCCTTGTAAACTATAACAGACTGTGGCTTTGAGAGAAGCGACTGCACTCGAAATAGTTAACCACATGGTTTACCACAGACTGTCAGGGTGATTAAAATTAAAGAGTTATCAGATCAGCAGCAAGTTGAGATCATGTACTCTCACTTTCCCTGAAAGCTAAAAGCTTGTTTCCCTCAAGACTTCAAAAGCCTCTTTGAAGCAGATTGCAGATCTGAATCTCAGCACAAGGCACTCAAACTTACAACTCATTAGTCTCTTCTTAAGAAAACCCACAACATTTAACCTACTCATCATAAAGGGCAAACATTCTTTTAATTGATGATCAAATGTTGGGTTCTTCTGAACTTGCACACATCAGACAGGGATGTGCAGAAATGCTGCACTTGGGACATGGTGAACATCCACATCGCAGCTGGATCGCACACAACCTTCCTCGCATCCAGCCTTTTAATTCCATCCACATTGTTCAAATTCTTGTCTTCTCACATCTAAATAACTGCAGTATATTCTTTGGCCTTTACAACCATATTCCTTTCTCTGATCCAGAAAGGATTGTGGAAGATGAATTTCCCAGGTCTCATTGTGACCTTGTGCCTGCCTCCCTTTGACTTTTAATTGCTTCACTATCACATCAAATATTTTGCTCCCATTCTCAAGAACCTTCTCCATCGCAACCATCATAACCTTTTACAACATTGGCTTCTCCTCCCATACTAGAGCTCCTCACCAATGTGTTTAATATCAAAGTCATCAGCTTTTGGGTTTATTGTTGTACCAGTCCTCACACTGGGAGGAGGCATGTATGAATATGGATATTGCAAGATACCCTTCACCATGATTGCTCTTAATTGTCTCAAAATATCTTATATATCTTAAGAGGTGCTCCTCTTTATGTGTTTTTTTACTCATTTTCCTAGAAAAAGCAGGCACTCAGCATGTAACCCATGCACCCTCCTGCCAGGGAATTGTAGGGAGTGAAAAGGTCCTCTCTGAGCCTGCTGTTCTCCAGGCTGAGCCTCCCCAGATCCCTCAGCCTCTCCCCATCAGACTTGTGCTCCAGACCCTTCCCCAGCTCCACTGCCCTTCTCATGTTCCAGCATCTCCATGTCTTTCTTCAGTTTCATGTCACGGCACCTCCTGGCATAGGGGGGGAAAACTGTGCAGAGAGGATGCAGACCTGGTGGGGTCTGGACCATACTGACCTCTGGAGTGAATCATGCCTGAAACTTCATTCCATCTTTGTGCCCAAGGAAACGGCATGGTTTGCCCCTAAAAAATCAACGTCCTTGCTGTGTGGGTGGTAAAATAGCCAAGGGGTGGGAAGAAGCCACAAAATAAGGAATGGCAGGGCAGATTTGTTCTTTCACTAGATTTCTGGCTTTTTACATTTTTAGGGAAGATTAGCTTTGTTTTGGGGTTTTTTTTTGCTGTTTTGCACCTTGTTCATAATTAGCCAATCAATTTGTTTGAGTTGGTGTGATATGAAAATAGCAGTCTTTTAAAAAGCCAGCACGTCTGGACATAACCTGCCTCACAGCCTGTGGTGGCCCCGTTTTGCACAGCCCAGCTTTCCCTGGTTTCTGCATCCCTCCACAGCTGCTCCAGAGTTGCACTCCTGCTATTATTGGTTTGAAATACTGCCCTCACATTGCCTTGAGATGTCTTGATGTTTTGTTTGCCTCCTCACTTTCCCTCCGCACATATTCCAATTTCTCGTCCCCATGACAAGGTGTTGTGTGCCACTATTTCCTTCTCTTTCCATCCTGATGTCCACTGCTCTCTCTTTCCTTCATTCACAAAATTCATCAGTCCCTAACTACCATTTTCACTTCCCACACCCCAAAACGTCCTGGGACTCCATTTCTCTGCACTTTGAGGTATTAAATGGACCAAACAGAGAGGTTGGTGTAATTGTGTTCATGGGGATTTAGCCCTTCTATCAGTTGCAGAATTATGAGAACACATAGCTCTCCGAAGGCAGATGGGAATTTCTGTTTCTCCCCATATTCATGGATTTTTGGTGCCTACAGCATTTGTGGAAATTCTGGAGCTGGTTTCAATTATTATGATGAAGTGAATGGAGACAAACCCTTGGAATTAGAAGGAGACTGGTGAATTCAGACAACAGACAGCCATGAAACATAAAAATTAAAAAGTAGACATTGGTTGTGTTGGAGTGTTCCCAAAATTAAGTTTGATAAGCATTTTGAGACCTGCAAGCTTTGTCATCTGAGCCAATAGATTGGTGTGAGCTGAGGTGTCTGATGCCATTTGAGATGTCTCAGGGCATCTGGGATTTCCACATGAGCTGTCAGATACCACACAGGAGATACTGGAGGGAAAGAAACCCAGCAGCTAAATCAGAATCAGTTCTTTCAGGTTTCCTCCCTCACGTTTCCCATGCAAATATGTTACTCACCCAACCCCAAAACTGCTCTTAGTGGGTGTGCTGGCAGTACCAGGATTGATGAAACCCTCCTGCCTGTTTCTCTTCCACGTCTGAGTTGGCAGAGCAGTGTTAGACGAGGCTTTAGAACAACACCTTTAGTCCACCAGAAGTGGTGGGGAAAATTTGTAACAGGTATTTTTAGTGCTAGGTAAAACACACACAGTGAGTCACGCCACAATAACCTAAACTCAGAACTTCCTCTGTCACGTGGCTGTGTCACCAGCGCTGACATTATTCTGATGTCGTGTCAAAACAGCAAGGTGCGAAAATAGGACGATTTTCCCCTTACTACAAAGGCAGTAAAGATAGGATTGGTAGGAAACTGGATGTTCTGTAGTTTTGGGTAGAAGTGGAAGAAACCAGGCACTGCACACACCTGCCCAGTTCAGAGATGAAGAGCACCTCTCCCCAGAGACACCAACAAATCAAACCAGGCCAAAATGAAGATATTTCCCCAGCTGTGCCTGAAAAGCTAAATCAGCCCTGGGGATTTATGTGCTGTGTGAAACTGTGCTCTCTAAATGGTGCAGTCTCCTGAAGATGAAACTGATACAAGCAAAGTGAAGGAATTGATACCGACAACAGGACTAAAATGGTAATGAACTTTTTCTAACTTCAAAACTTAATCCCAAAGGATCCTTTAACAAGCAAGCCTCAGCTCTGCAGGATTCTTTCCCCTCCCATTAATGTCATTTATTGCTTATGTGAATTTGTAAGATGGGAATACATCACAGGTGTGGGCTTGGGGTACAGACCCCAGCTTTATTGTAATTTGCCGGTGAGACTATAATTATCTGTACCTTAGATTAATGAGAGATTAACTTAAAAAATAATTTGAGTAGCAGTGAGTCTGCAGTATAAGTGACAGAAATACAATGCAGATGACATGACCAGGCACAAGTTTTAATACAAACAGCAGTGGAGGAGAGATCAGCCTTATGGGGCAGGAGGCGTGTTTGAATATTCCCAGCAGTGGAGAAGAGGAATGTCCTGTTCTAAGGATCTGGCAATTCAGTGCTTGCTCCATTTGCTGTACCAGAAGATATCTCTGTTGGAAAGCCAGTGTAAAATAAACTGGAATATGAACTGTCAGGAACTCTAGGATCACAGAAAACTAGGTTTGGGAGAAGTGCACTTCTCTTATCTCTTGGCTTAATCCTGCTGACCAGCTGTTTGCCATTGACCTAGGCAGTGGAATCTAATGCAAAAAAATTCCATATACAGCAAGGCTAGAGCTGGTTGGACAGTGGACTAAGCTTTCTCATGCTAAGTATAATTTAGCCTCAGGATTGTGCCCTCTTAGCTCCTTCTGTGAGAAGTGGAGCTGGGCAAACCTCTCTAGAGCACAGCAAACGTCTTATTTACCTTCTCCAAAGCAAAGCTTAAAGGTGCTTCTTTCTTTTTATCAGCTGCAGTGATGGGAGAATGTCCTTACATGCTCACATTGATAATCAGAGTGATTAACCTGATGCAATGATGGATCTCACACCTGCCCTAGCAGGGAGACTTGGACTCAAAATGGGGAATTGGAAGAGGGAACATTAGGAAAGAGGGAGAGGGAGGGAAACTAGCCTGGGCACAGTCTGCTGCATAGAAAGAGCACTAAGTGAAGAATGGGGAACATTTGTTTTTGTTTCTGGGTGTTTATAACATCCTTGGTTCCGTGGTAAAGCCACAGAGCTCAGACTCTCTAAATGCAACCACGGCACATGGTTTTGTAGCAGAACACAGAGACAAATCTTGAGGGTATCATACGTGAAAGCCTTGTTTTGGTGTGTGACATTTTTGCTTAAATAGGCAGCCTCAGTAACACACATGTCTTTGGCATTTTCATCTAAAAGGAAACAAAAATTGTCTTTCTAAACAGCAGCAGAGATCAAGATTCTTTCCTTTGTCTGGAAGTTTCTCAGCCTTGCTTTTTGTAGGGCTGAAAGGGCAGTAGAGAATATCCTCTCTGAAAACAATTGAACGGTCTGACAAGTGTGTGTCCCAGTTTTGGGAAAGTGAAAGAAAAAGGTCTAGTGGGGAAATTTTGATTTCAAATGTGGTCTAAGGACTCATCTCACCTGACTTAGGGAGTTAGCATGCTCATGGAGCTTCTCCCTGGAGATCTCAAGAGTGCAGTGGAAATTTTCTGCATGTGGCAATGATTTTTCTGACCTTGTCATGCATGAAATATTTTTCCACGTAGAGAGAGTTATATATTCTTTATGTGAGGGCTCACACTTTACAAATCAAGAACATCGAGAAAAAGCAGCAGATGACAGAGTGCTGCTCCCCTGGCAGGGTTGAGGAACAGGGAGTCAAGTGAGGAAAGTCAAGGAAGGACTTTGGAAATGTGAGTTTTGGGAAGCATTGGAGGAGAGGGAGCAAAGACTCCGTGAGCCACGTTGTTCCAAGATTCAGGACCAAGGTCAGGGAATGGAATCTGTGGGTAGAAAATCCTCAGAAGCTGGGCTTGGAAGATAAAATTAATGCAACAGGGAAAACAGGGCAGACACTGCAGAACATCGAGGATGTAGGGAGACCAAAATAACAACATTCTGAAGGCAACAGGGAGCAGAGTCAGAAGCAGTGGCTTTCTAGAAGTAGATAAAGAGTGTATTTTTTCTGCAATAAAAGGAAAAAGGACATAACATCTCACCTCTGATAAGGTGGGAAAACAATTCCTCCAGCTGAAGAAGCAGGTACTGCAGGATGTCTGTCTGTAATATCTGCTTTTCCTCAGCAGGATCACAATTTTTAAACATTTTTTTGAAACTTTTTTTTTAATTGTAGCTATATATTGAGCCCTTAGTTGCTGAGGGCCACAGTAGCTGAAAGGTTTTATAAAGGTATTTGCTCTCTAGTTGACCTTACAAGAATCACTTGTCCGTGTTTGACAACTTTAATGTATTCTGCATTGCATTTCAAATCCATGGGAGCCAGCGTTAATACACACGTATAATGGGAAAAAAATTCCTCTCATTTACATGACTGAGATCTGGTATCCATCTTGTGTGAATGAAACTCACTTGGATGAAATTCTTTCTTTTGTGAGTTTTAATCGTTTCCAGGTTTAACTTGCACATCTCTTCAGTGTATCCCTGCACGATGAATAGCAAGAAGGAAAGGTTGTAGGAGCACAGACCAGCTTTTACCTTGTGTTTGACCCTCACTTCAAGATTCACCCAGGCCTGCAGCTTCTAGGCACTGCTGCTGTGCAGAATAAAGGAGATAAATGTGATGCTCTTCACAGCAAAATCAGCATTTCTTTTCTTTTTAGCACTAAGGTGTAGTTTAATTTTTATTAAATGGATGATCATCCCATGCCTTAACTTCTCCAGTCCCCCAGGATTTCGTCCTCTCAAAACACTTTGAGAACTGTCAGTGAAACTGTTCTGTAAAATGAAGGGGTTTTATTTTCTTTTTCCTTTAATTGTATTTATTCCTGATAGTGCATTTTGCCAAACACCATCTAGGGCTGGATCTATTTACAAACCTGACCTTGCAGTTCCGCGACAAGCAGAAAAGACTGAGGCAAAATAATTAAAAAAGCACTGTATGTGCTGAGGCTGGTTGATTTTTGACCATTTTGATGCAGCCTCTTTCCTTTTGCTTTGCTTAAATCTGTTCCCAGGTCTCCTTGTTGATCCCTCTAAGGAATTAAAACCAACAGGTCTTACAGCCACAACACCTCAGGTGTCTCCATGATTGAAAACCCCTAAATCGGTAAAAGGTGGTGTTTCTACCTTAGCATATTATTTGCAGGGCGAAATTACAAATATATATATAAATATTATGTTTAAACATTAAGAGAGACATTGAAAATAAGTACAGGAAGCTGAGGAAAGAAGAGCTTAGCGATACAGTGGAGAATGCAATGCTGTGCATTTATTCATTCAGTGGTGAATAAAATTACATCAAATAGCATAAAATGCAACTGCTCTGACACCCCTCGATTTTTTTCCAAAAAACCAGAAAGGTTTCTGATAAACGAGACCTGCCAGCAAGAAATTTCACAACATGTTCCAGGCAGAGTAATACAGAAAGTGTGATCTGGGGGACCTGACTCATCCCAGAACTGATCCCACTGACACATCTCTGGCTGAGCATCTCACAGTGCTGCTCCTGCACGCAGCACCCAAACGCTTCCCGTGGGCTCTGGCACCTCATCTGCCAGTGAAAACGCCCCAGGAAGGAGAAGGTGAAGCATTTACTGGCAAAATAACGAGAATAAAATCACCTGGGCCTTCAACATTTGTGAAGGTCCTTCCCGCATTAATGAGTTTAGTCATTAGCAACACACTCTTCCCTGGAGATGGCCAGCCCCGAGGAAAATTCCCAGCCCTGCTAAAGGTGATCCACCAGCAGTTACAGTACCAGCATATCTGAGAGCCTGCCTTAGGCTCTGTCTGTTCATACCTCTCAGCCTGGACATCATCATCAGACACAGAAGGAAATGACACATTTTTGGAGCATTGAGAATGGAAGATTTTTTTTTTCCCTGCCTTTGAACAAAGCAGTTTAAATTTAAATACACTAATGCATCACCAGACCATTTCTCAATGCACATACTTGTCACAATAAATAAGCCAAATCTAAGCAGTGTCACCATTTATAAATGTGTAAAATTATGCTGAATTGGATTAGCTGTCTCCATTCAGAGTTTATAGGCACTACTGATTGAGAGGCAGGGCTGAAAAAATATTTCATGTCTGTAGTACCCATAGCAAATTTGGATGGTATCTTCTAACTAATAGCATTGCCATCAATTTTACCTACGGGGTACTGACATTTCAGTGTCTATTTTTATGCTTCCTAAAGTTACAAGCAAAATGGAAAAAGGAAATTCAAAGGGCTGCTTTGATCTGCCCACTGTTCCAACGATGGGTTGGAGGATACATATATTAGTCAGGCAAAAAATATCCTCTAAAGCTCTGGATTTTCTGCAGTTGACAGTTTGTGGGCACAAAACCCATTTCTCTCATTCCCTTAGAATAATAAAATCCTTAAGCTCCTTAACATCTTTCCTTCGCTGATAGGAGTCAGGATGTTGTGAACATCCCACAACAGCCACCAAAAAACCCAAATCATATCTTCCCTCCCCAAAAGGCAAAAGGAGTCTTTTACCTGGCTTGTTCCCCTTGATGAATCCAAACAAGAGCCACATCAAAAGCCACTTGAGCTCCATGGGACTTGTCCACATCTTTTCTCCGCACCTCTGAGGATGGTGGAGTTTCTCAGAAGTGATGAGCTGTTGCCAAGCAAGCCAAGGAGCCGGTTACTGCCTGATGAGACTGTCTGGGAGCATCACCCACGTGTGCAGCGAGGGTTTTGGTCAGCAAATCACCGTTTTGCTGGCTCCGAAGGAAAGAACAAAGGCAGCTTTCTGTTCAGGTATTAGTATTTTATCCAGGAAACCAAACTCAATACTTGCTGTGGTGGAGCATGTCATCATGTGTAGGAAGTGGTTTGACACATCAGAGCTCCTGACTCCAGAGCTCTTTCACATTTCACTACAGCTGAGGTCAGTAGAAGGGAGGAGACTTTAATAGGTTTGTGCAGGCAATCAGCCCCAAATCTGCACCTGGACAGGTGCTGGAGAGGGACCATGGCTGGGGAATACATCTGGTGTGTGACAGTGGATCTCAGGCACCATCTGTGGGCTCTGCCTGCAAAAAAAAGGTTCCATGGCTTATCCTTTTGGCTTTTCAGAGGTCTTCTGTCAGTGATGATAAAGGGCCGCTGCATTTGGTTTTGATGGAAGCATGTTTGCAGTTTCTCTGAATCACAGCTGAGCTTCTGAAGGATGGAGAGTTTGATTTAAAAAAAAAACAAACCAAAAACATGAAGGTGAGCTGACAGGTTTGGAAAGTGTTTCCCTTGTTCCTCAGTTGTCTGGGTGTGACATGCTTCAGTGAAATCCTTCCAAATGCCTGTGGAAAACTGGAAATTATCAAGGAAGCATCAGATTTTATATAGTTTTTCTTCAGTCATTTCCACAGAAATTATTTCCCTTTTTTCCCATTATTTCCTCCATTTAGTAACTAGAGAATTAATTGTGATAGACTATTAAAAAACCCCAGATTTAAACTATCTGTGGTATTCTATCATGATTATTACATGCTGGGCATTTATTTCTCCTTTATAAATCCTCAATGAATTAAATCTTCTGAACAGCCAAGCTAAGGAAGAGATGTGATACATTTTTAACTGCTGCTATGGCTGCATCCATCAGTCTGCCACTTTTCTCCTCAAAAAGCTCCCTTTGCTCTTTCCGTGAAAGATTTTGTGCAGCTTTGTGATGCAGGTGACAAATCCTCCTGCAGGGTTTGCCAGCTGCAAGGCTTTGCCAGGAGATTACTTCTCAAATCCAAATGCAACGGGGCATGCAGAACAAGTAGGATTTCTGAAGCAGCTGCTGTGGGTAAAATGCTCTGCTCACCCCGGGGCTGCTTCACGCTCCACAGGTACTCACTGCCTTTGCTTCGGTATCAAATCATCTTCCATATTTAACAGTGTAACAGGAAAAGCTCATGCCAAAGCCCTCTGAAGGGTTTGAGAGAGTTTTGCTCCTGAAAAATCTGTCTGAAAGTCTTAGACCCCAAACTTTCACCTTTTTCCAAGATGCCTGGAGCTTTGTAACTGCCTGAACCCTGCAGCCATCTGGGCTGGTAAGACATATTTGTTGCCTGCAAAGAAATCCCAAACTTTTTATCCTTTCCTTACTAAAGATGGGGTTGTTCTTTTGAGGTGAAAGGATTTACTTGCCAACATCTGCTTCAATTTCTTGCTTGGCCTAACTATTTAATTCCATAGCTATTTTAATGATGGAGACAGAGATGGGGGATGTTTTCTGCAGTCCTCCAGCTCAATCTTTCATGTAGCCATTTGCTTTCAGATAGCAATCCTCAGCACAGGTGGGTAACAGCCACTAAGATTTTATCAGAAAGAGTGAGTTTTCATCCAGGAATGAAGATGAAAACTGGAAGGAATGGTGACTTTGGGTGGCTCATTGCTACAAACACAGGTTGTATGAGAAAGACCTGTAACTCAGCATTTACACCTTTTAAGGTCAGAAAAAACAGTTATGGTTTGTGAGAGGAATTAGCCAGATCAGTTTTGGGAAAGAGGTCAGTTTGCTGAATGATTCTAGGAAAAAAACAGTGCTGATTCTGCAAGGAACGGACCCAAAATAGAGTGAGGTAGAGAAGGGGAGAGTGAGAACAGAGAGACCCAGCAAGGGGGAAAGGCATCCAGGCACAGACAAAAACTGGGGTTTATGAGAAAAAAACATAACTAGCATAATTTAGATGACTAACATGAGATGTTAGCAGCAGAATTAGGTGTGGCAATAAAGGAAGGGAAGTGAGTGAAACCTCAGTGGATATCTGGGAAGTGGTGGAGGGAAATTTAAAAAAAAAGGCATCTTGAGAATCAAGGAAGGTGTAGGAGGAAAAGAAGGTTCTGGGGTCTCTGTTGCTCCTTGACTTTCCTCCGTTGACGAGCAGAGTTTTACTGCTCAGGTAAGTCCTCTGTTTCAGCAGAGAGCTGGGAGGAAAAGAGCCTGTCACGTAGCTCAGGCCTCGACTGACAAGATTATAAAGATTATTTTTATTCGATGTCACAAGACCACAACAAGTACAGAAATGGAGTTGCCAGAGAGTAAACCACAAACACAGCTACAGGCTTTTTAGGTCTAGGTTTAACAAGGGCCTTTTAAAACCCTGTAAGTGCTTTTAAAACTCTGCACAAACTCATTTGGTCTGGAGGACTGTCCTTTCCTTAATCTGGTCTCTCAGCCAGCTTGAAGAAAGGACAACACTGTGGATCTTATTGCAGCCCTTCTCCATTCAAAGCAGTTGTAAACATCCATGTAACTCACCCAAATAAGCAAACTTTGTGTTTTATTCAGCTTTTCTGCTGTGAATCACTCTTCCATGAGTTGTCTATTCAAGGGAATAACATTTCATACGGACCTTCCCAGGGAGGGTGTGCGGGTGGCTCTAGCAGGTACCTAAACTCTGTTAATCAGCACATTGCTTATGCATCCTTAAAATGATAGTGATGGTGGTTGTGAACACACATTATGCACCCACAAGGGCCCCTCCCAACCTCCACAGCAGCATCCAGCTCTGCTGCAGAGCAGAGGTTTGGGGAATCCCGAGTTATACCATGTCCCTGAAATTATCATCAGAAAATTTTCATCCAACCTAATTATCTACAAAGGTCAAATTGGTTTTAATCACTTTTTATTTCCCATAAAAGTGATATGGAGCTGACACAAGGCACACAGATTTCACACCTTAAATGGAACATCTTTACGAGGTCCACAGGGTTCAACCCAAGAGAGAGTTGTATGGTCAATACAGTTGTCAGAGTTCCCCCTTGAGTCAGTGGAGAGTCAACAAGGGCATCTAGAGAGTGATTCACCTCTTCTGGACATCTACTTCCACCAGATGAATCACTCTTCTCATCTTCTCTCCCTCTCTCCCTCCCATCTGCACACAACTGTTAAACCAGCACAACAGGTCTTTTAGGTAGCCCCAGCTGGATGAGACAAATCCATCCTGAAAATCCATACCGAGTTTGAAAACAGAATTTAAATTGATTATTTAGTGACTGAGAACAGTCTTTCCTGTCAAACATCCTGGATATTGTTCATTATGGCTCATATTAACTACTCCTGTCACTGATGCTGAGTTGTGAGATGAATATACAAGGAACATGAAAAACTCTTGGGTATCTTTAGTTTCCATGTAGCGAGTACTGCCACAATGTTCTTAACACACCAGCACCTAGACTGGGTTCCTTAATACTTACCCATGCAAATACAGCTGAATAGTACAGATAACTTCCTTCCTATTCTTATTTGCAATCATCTTTCCTATGGCCTGAGCAAAAAAAAAAAAATTGAGGAACTGGTAAATGAAGTGTATTATTGCATGGTCATATTTGCTCCTTCTCTTCTTTTTATTGCCAGGAAGTTATAGTGAATCAAGTGTATTTAATTCAGCAAAGTGCAAGAGTCTAAGGCAGCCCCTGCAGTGAGCTCCTTACCCAAGACACCATTTCTTTGCTTCATTTCAGTAAGAATTTTTATATTATCTGTGAAGTTATGGAAATATAACCTAGATGAATCATGAGGTGAGTACAAAATTTACTGGAAAATCCCTGAAAAGAGCCCTTAAAATGGTTCAAAACTGTGTCAAATGGAAGAACGTATTGAGAGGCACTGATTAACAGTCAGAAGGCTGCACTGAAAGGTGGTGCCCAGGTGAGTCTTTGGTTATTCAGTATTTTCAGCAGTTCCCTGGATGATGAAGACCAACTGGCAATGTCACACACGAAAAATTTAAATCTAACTCTGGAATGTACAGCACATGCAAAGAAATCCCTTGTTTTGTGCTGTGACAGTGAAGCCATGGATAGGATGCTGCCCCGACTTGTGGGCATTGCACACTGAGAAAAACGTGGAGCAGAAATGGGAATGACAAAAGGGTCTGGAAAACCTTTTCTAAAAGAAAGGATCAAATAACTGTTCGGGTTGGAAGGAATGACGATGGAGAAGGGGACAAGAGAAGAGCCTTAGCAGTGGTAGTGATGGAGCTGGTCTAGGCATGGACTAGATGAGCCCTCAAATCTCCTTCCAGCACTAGAGTCTAGGGACCATCTTAAATAGGGCACATCCTCTTTATTAGAGGCATCTAAAATCAGGAGAGACGAATGTGAACAAGTTTTAATGCTCAGTTTGGCACCTGACACTGTTCCCATCCCACCTTTGGCCCTTATACGGCCAAGTGAGCTTCCCATGGTTGAAGATCACCATTAGAAATCTTTATGCTGCATGGCAGAAGGCACCTTTCTACATCTTCTTCACCTTCAGGGGCTGGGTAGATGCTTCTGTTTAGGAAGGCAGAGCTCAGTGCCTTCCTTTAGCTCAGTGAAAGCACTGTTAATCTTGGCTGTATGAATTTTGTTGAGTCAGCTCTGAATTTACCACCTCATAGGAAGCTGATGTAGATGTTCCAAGAACTGGGGCTAAATTCTCTGCCACAGAAATTAAAAGCAAACAGTTGCACTTCAGTTCTTAGACCTTCATCTAGTGCCTTACCCCGAGAGTGAAAAAAAACCTTCTGAACTGGATGGATTTTGAGGATTTCTTATAGAAATGAAAATATAAGAACTTCTACATGCAAATAGTAGTGGGAAATATTTAGAGAGGTTCTTCAACTCGAGTAACTTGGAAATTTCTAGATCTAACCGCTAACCAAGAAAAGTTGGTGTTGAAGTGTGAAAATTGGTGTGGTACTCAGGAAGCAAGAGTGAGAAAATGAAAAGCTGAGTAGAAAGCTCAGGGTGCATTTTGCTTCAGCCAGGCTAAAGAAACACAAAATAATAGGAGTTTTTCCTTTTTGAGGAAAAATTATTAAAGCTGACCCTTTTATTCAGTGCAGAATAAGGGTTCATGCCTTGTTTCTTTGCTTCTAATGAGGCTCAGGACTTTGTCCAACATCTTTGTGATGAATCCCAAATCCTCTTCTTGCAGAATCAAGTGCAATCCTTCCAATTATTTCCAGAGTACCTCAGGCAGAGATTGGTTACAGAAGTCAGACCTGATGATTTGGGACAGAATTCCGAAACCATGATTTCCTGTGGTTGCTCTAGGATTTTCTCTGCGGGGCATTTTTCTAATGCATGTTCAGTGGTTCTCAAATACTGCAGTGACACCAGTATTCAAGCGGTTGTAGACGAGGCAAACTAAAATGGGACAATTAAACATTAATGAGGGAGCACTGATGTTCAGCAGAGCCAGACATTTGAAGATAGAAAATGATGGGTGAGATATTAAATAAATAGCTCCCTGATGGGTACCCTTTCCATTGGGTCAGATCTCAGTGGCACATTTTGTTGCAGTTAACCCAAAACCATTTTCACTGACTGAGCACTATTTGTGCAGTGGATAAAGGTGGGGTTGGGATGGAATCTTGGGATTATCAAATCATAGAATTATAGAGTCACAGAATGGTTCGGGTTGGAAGGGACCTTAAAGATCGTCCAGTTCCAACCTCCCTGCTCTGGGTAGTGACACCTTCCACTATCCCAGGTTGCTCCAAGCCCTGTCCAACCAGGCCTGGAACACTTCCAGGGATGGGGAGTCAACAGTCTCTCTGGGAAACCTGTTCCAGTGCCTCACCACCTTCACAGTAAAGAAATTCTTCCTAATATCTAGTCCAACTCTACCCTTCTTTGGCTTAAGGCCACTTCCCCTTGTTCTATCACTCCATGCCCTTGTGAGAAGCCCCTCTCCAGCCCTCTCGTGAGCCTCCTTTAGACGCTAGAACGCTGCTCTATGGTCTCCCTGACCACGAGATGATGGATGTTTGAGGTACAAAGCTCTGAGTAACTCGACAGGCCTGTGGAGGATTTCAGAGCACTCCGTGTCTTTCTCCTAAGAGAGCTCGACTGCTGAGACAAGATGAGAAAAGAATTTCGGATCAACAAGGTGGTTTTCACCTTTTCTCAGTTAATATGAGACGTTGGTGTAGACACAGACTTTTGAGTTAGTCACCCGTCTGCTGTCACGGTGAAAGGAGAGGAGAAGCAGCAGCTCAGATAACCTATTTTAGATGTCTGCATTGGAGTGAAATGAGCTCCACTGTGAAGTGGCTGCTTCTCTGCACTGGCTATGAACACCCCAATGCTGCAGATGTCACATTTGGTTTGAGGATACCCACCAAACCTCCCACTTGGCACTCAACTGCCACAAACAAACTCTCCCTGCTTTAATTAGCACCAAACATTGCCCTGCGTTGCCTTGGTGTCCATAACAGTCTCCCAGTGCTTAGAGACTCCGGAAAAAACAACCTCCCTATCACCAGGTTTAATCTCTTCAATCAGATGAGCTAGAAATTTGTCAATCGGCCGGGATCCAGACCCTGTCACCAATCCCACCGTCTCTCTGACTCTTGTGCACAGGTTATAAATGCTGGAGCAGAGCAGGTTTGGGGCTGAATTCTGGACAGCTGCACTCTTGAAAGGTAATGCAATTAAAAGTGAAAGCAAAGGACTGCAGCTGGCAAATCTGCAGTATGGGAAGGTCCAAGATGTTCACACGAGTCCGAACACCTGCTCTGTTCAGGGCCTCTGATGATCAATGCCTCTCTACTGTTGGGAGGAAAAGGAAAGAGGAAGGTGACCTAGACAGGATCGAGCAGACTGTAAAGCATGCTATTGAAACGCAGGAGTTATTTCCATAAAGCAGTTCATATTTCATGCCCTGGAGCTGTTCTTCCAAGAAAACAGCAGCTATTTATCAGGCTGTTCAACACAAGTACTCTTACCCTGAGGAAGTTCTCCTCTGACCCTAAGGAATTAAACCGTCCACACTTTACAGCCAGACCTTATTTCATCACCTCCATCCATCCAGCTGAGGGAACTGCTTGGTGGTTGGCTTTGGAGGTTGCAGAGGAATCATTCATGTGGGGCCTCAAACTTTCTCCCAGAGATCAGGACAAAGCTCATTGTAACTTAAGAACTTTCAGTGCTGAAAAGGGGTCCTCACCCCAAAATGCTGAGCTCAGACAGTGAGTGCAATTGGCTTTGAATCTGAGTTTATTTACCAGCCGCACAAAATGTGCAAACTTTGCTGGAGGTCACCTTCATCCAGCAGAATTCCATCATGTGTGGGATGGTCTTGTGCTTTGAAAGGGTACAGTGACAGTGCAGGCAGGAAATCAGATGAAAAAAACATGTGGGATCTTTTATATCTCTTCTGGATGTACACTCACCCTCTTCTCTATTGATGCCTCTAATTATCACAGTTCAGCCCTTCTAAAGTCCTGTCTATTTTCATCACTGCATGGTGATAACCAAGGACAGCCCCATACAGTCCTCTGAACAAAGCATTAAACAATCGTATCATTT
This sequence comes from Callaeas wilsoni, assembly GCA_013398955.1. NCBI lineage: Eukaryota > Metazoa > Chordata > Aves > Passeriformes > Callaeidae > Callaeas > Callaeas wilsoni. The sequence continues at coordinate 24,491 of VWPU01010433.1, forward strand.
TAGACTCTGTCCCAAGGTGGATGGTTCCAACTCTTAAAATTATTTATCTCTAATTCCCAGAGATCAACATTCCCTCATCTTGAGAGTCTGACTTGCAACTTACTTTTAATATAGGGAATTATTAAATAAGTCTCTGAAAGTGAGAATATTTTGGGTAAAGAGTTTCACATGCCCTCATGTCACACAGAGGCTGATGTCACTTGTGTTGAAGGAACAAAGAGAGGACAATTTCCAGGGCTGATTTACTTCCTATCAGCCAGACTGCCCCTCTGTCAGATGCCCTCATGACCATCTTTATTATATCTGTCACCTGCATGATACAAAGAATAGCACTCAGAAAACATCTCATTAGCCATTTTCACGGTGAGCAAGTGGAAAACCTGAAATATGTGATGTGACTAATAAAAGCCAGACACTGAGCCTCCTCAATTTGGAGTGTTTTTGTCAGCTCATTTAAAGTTAGAAGTGGAAAGTACTCCAGTTGCTGTGCCAGATATGTGCATCTTAGATTATAAAAGAATAGATGAAAGACAGCATGAAAAAATAAATCATAATAGAATGGTAGTATCTACCTGCTTGGCTGTTCAGTATTCACCGAGATGATTGTATCTGTATCATCTCTCTTTAGTGGGATCAAGAAAATTAAAAAATTAAATGTTTGCAGAAAGACAGTAACTGCACCCACTTTAATGCAATTGGGTTTGCATCTTGGTTACTGTGGCATCTCAAACGTCCATGCCAAACCTCAGCTTCTCACACACCCCAGAAAGTGACACTGTCTGAGCAGAGCAGCTGGCACTCGCTGACTGTCACAGGCATTGCTGTGAGCTCCCCGAGGTGGCACAGCCTGGCTCTGCCCTTGGAATGCTCCATCCTGGCAACATCCGGCTTCAGTGTGGAGCTTTGAAATGAGAGATCAGAACCAACAAATGGGAATTTCCGATAAAAGGGAAACCAGAGGAGGTAAGAGAGGGAGAGCTTCCTGAGAAGGACCTGATGCCAAAGGCAACAAGCATCAGAAGGAAGAGCCCAGAGCAGAGAGCTAAGAGCACCTTGTCATAATTTTGGCTCCTCCACTAACTCCAAATATGGATTGGGGAAGTCACTTCCTTGCCTTTCCCCTTGCCCAACACCTGTAAACTCTTGGTTACAATAAATTCTTGATAAAAACCTTCATGTTAACTGCAGACGTGTCTCTGTGTTCTCCTACATGATGCCATGTGCAGTCTTCAAGATAAGACAGGACTCTGTCTTAGAATCACAGAATGGTTTGGGTTTGGAGGGACTTGAAAGATCACCTTGTTCCAACCCCCCTGCCACAGGCAGGGACACCTTCCACTGTGGATGCTGAAATGCTGTTAGCAGGGAAATTTTCTCTTCTTGCATTCATTCTGTGAGAACTTTTCCTTTGCTGTGTAAGCTATGTAAACAATAGATAGGGTTTTTGTAAATAGCATTCATATCTGGTATCTTCTGACCTTGTGTACATTATATTAGGAAAAAACATTTCTAAGTGGGTGTCTGAGACTTTGACCAATCACCCTAGGAGAAGTGTGAACACTGTTCAATTGCTTTATAGAACTAGAATATATAAATGGGTATTGTAAATTTAATAAATAATTCATTCCTCGCTCTGACTCCTGCCTCGCTGCATCTCTGAACCCCTGCTTGGAAGCCCACATTCCATTATCCCAGGTTGCTCCAAGCCCTGTCCAACCTGGCCTTGGACACTTCCAGGGATGAGCCAGCCACAGCTCCTCTGGGCAACCTGTGCCACAGCTCACTACACTCACAGTAAAGAATTTCTTCCTGGTATCTAATCTAAACCTGCCCTCCGTCAGTTTAAAGCCATCCCCCCTTGTCCTGTCACTCCATGCCCTCATACAAAGTCCCTTTCCAGGTCTCTTGGAGACTCCTTAGGTACTGGAAGGTGTCCGAAGTTCTCCCCAGACTTTTCTCTTCTCCAGGCTGAAGGATCATTAAAAACATCTCCTCCTAATTCTGAATAACTAGAAAACAACAGAGCAGAAGTTTAGTCAAAATGTTTCTACCTTACATTTAAAAAGAAAGAGAGAAAAGCTTAATTTGTTTTTGCTTCAGGAAGCTCTCTGCACCAACGGAGAAGAAAGTCCCTTTCTAAAATAACAAGAAATTCATTAGCACTTCTTGTACTTTTTAAGGTCACCATTACAGATATTTTTGATAACACATCCTTTTACGCACATGTGGTCTGGTTAGATGGTGGAGATAATGATGTTTACCTGAAGAGTAGGTTTGGGGTGGGTTTTTTAATATCTTCCTTGTTTTTCAGGAACAGAAGGATGGACAATGCTCATACCTGGCCATTGCTCATTTATGGTTAAGGTATTGGAATGAGTGTAGAAGAAAAAACAAGGCACATGGTGAACACTGGCATATTGAAATAGATGAAAGCTCGGTGTTAAATTTTCATCATTTACCTTCCATGATACAATGATCTGATCCATGGTGGGATCAGATCATCAAGGGCTTTAGGGGACACTATCTCTGGCTACACTGCTTTTGTTTTTTTAACAAATATAAGAGTTGACAGGCTGGGCTACATCACCTGTCAGGGTAGTTCAGTATCAGGCCCTTTTCAATAATCAGGGTAATATTTCTGAAGGAAGAGGCAAGAAATCCTACCTAGACAAATGCAGAATAATCAGCTTTTGTTCCTAATCTCATTTTAACTTCCAGTCATTAGGTTGTTTTATAACATATAAAAGTTTTTCTGTCTTGCATGAGATGTACATTTAGAATAAACACACAGCTCTTTGTTTCTTACTCGAGCAGCGTCTTGTGAATTGTAGAGTTATCAAAAAATTCATGGCAAACAATTATTTATTTTCATAAAATTAAAACTATGACCAAAAGTAAGTCCTAGGACATAAAGTGGAATATGGAAAGTGCCCCACTAAATTAGGAAAGTACTGCTCCATGGATTGTGTTCTAGAGATGATTGATCACCTGGCCACAGCCCGTACTTGAAAATGTATTGGGCATCTCAGTTTTAGAAAGCTAAAACTGGATGAAATTAATTATAATCGTATAAGACAATATCCCTGAGTCCATACATCCTTTTATATATATGGTCCTCTTGTGAGATGGAAAGTGTAACTTCTAAACAGCTGGAAAATGCTGCCTGGCGCTTGAGGAAGTTCTGAATCCTAAACCAGAGTCATATCACTGGGACCAAACTGGTCAGGGATGAGGATGTTCCAGTGTTCCTGTATCTGTCTGCATCACACACCTCTGTGGCACATCCAGTCTGGAAGGGTTGATGTGTAAGTCCTCTAGGACTACCCTAAAAACCATTCCTTCATTCAACAGATTCTGAACATCTGTCTTAGCTTCAAAAATTCACCTGGAATATCAATGCCACCGGACACACTGCAGGGCCCAGGACACTGCACATGATCCACACGGGAAGAAATACCCACAAAAAGACAGACAAGACGACGTCCCAGCACAAAAGTCTGCATGAAAAATAAGCTGAATTTCTGTTTAAAAGCTGGCAATTCCTCATGGAGGAGAAAAACTCCTTTTGACATCCTCCCAGTGGTCAGAGCACTTGGAGAGTAAATCCAGAGCAAGTCTGGATGCCAAATCCTCTCCTTCATCTCTCTAGGGAAGTTCAGAAAGTAACAAAGCCGTAGAAATAATCACAGACTCATCAAACAGTTCAGATTAGAAACAAGGCTGGTAATGAGATCCCACCTGGATTTATTCACTTGGGGCTTGCAAACCTCTAAGGTTGGAGACTGCACAACCTCTCTGGACAACCTGTTACTATCCATGAACATCTCAGTGCCCATCAATGTGCTTTTAACACCAAATAGTTCTGTTTATGCCAAGAATGTCGTGACAGCCACCGTGACAGGACGTCAGAGAATTCTCTTTGAACTTCAGGTTCTTGGACTCAGCTCTTTTGGACTGAAAACAGTTGTTCACGAGAACTTGATATAAATCTTGAGCAAGCGGAAGGGTAACCTCACCTTATCTGTGAATTATCAGAGCAGAGGCATTTCCAAAGCGATGTTGCTCCACTCAGTAACGACCTACAGTTCTTAGAATTTAATCTCATATCCAGAATTTTATTTCAGTCCAAAAAGTCTACCTGGAAATTTGATTACAGCTTTCATTCAGATGTTAGTAAAGCTGATTTTCTCCTCCTCTTCCAAACCCTCCCCCACTGCCTTGGCTTCCAGTATCTTTCTCAGTTATTAGTTTTAAAACTGCTGACCAATGCAACGGAGGTTTAACTCTCTCAGTCCCCCTCATTTTCACAAAATTACAGAATCATAGAACATTTTAAGTTGGAAGGGACACACAGGGATTATTGAGTCCAACTCCCAGCAAAGGTTCTTAATCCAGATCTTTGTAGGTCGCTTTCAACTCAGGATCTTCTAGGATTCCAGAAAGACAAACCTCCTGAAATCCCTCCAACTTCTCAGGCAGTGGGATTTTCAGCATGTAAGAAACCTGCATTTTTGGCACAGAGACCCGCTGTGTAGCTAACACAGGAGAGTTCTGAATAATTTCTTCTCCAAATCCTTCTTCTAGCAGAGTAGCACAACCCTTTTTTCCCTCAGTGATGGCAGACATCCCATCTGTACCGAGTCTAGTCATGTGTAATATTTTCACTGTTATGTTTTTGACGTTTTCTCGCTTCTTCAAACAAGCTTGAGACAGTGGTGGTAGGACAAAATGGTCATTTCCTCATTTAAAGCATGTTTTTTTTCCCATGGCTGGCCAAACAAAAACACTCCCTGTGCAGTGTCAAAAGCAATGAAGTTTTCTTTAGTAGTCATCAAAAATATTGAAGCATGTGTGTCGGAAACTTCATCTGTGATGGAATGTTTCTGTTCTGAGACAGTTCATACTCATTTTAGTTACGGAACTCAGCCAAAGTATGAAACTAGGTGAAAATGTGAAGCAAGTAAAAAATAGGTGAAAAACCCCCTCAGTTTTCTGGGGATTTGGGTTATTTTATATATGGCAAAAAGACATGGTTTCCTTCACTGCTTTCAGAGTCACATATTCAGCTGCTCCCTCAGCAGAATATTTCAAATGCCTTTCTAACCATTTTCTATTCCTTCAGGTTGCTACTCCTTGAAGTTTGGGGGGTTTTTTTGAGGCAGCAAACCTAAGCCAATCTTCCCAAGCCAGGACAAGTTTTCCACTGGGATCTTCCTCTTCATATTTCATTGTGCCCTGTGGGCAAAGCTGAAGATCATTGAGAGGACAACAGCAAGCATTTTCTGGGGAAAAAAAAAAAAAAGAAAAAAACAAAACCAGACAGGTTTGGAGGGCCTGCCAGGACCACCACAAAAAGTGTGGCGTGTAGCAGGGTGGGTTCTCTGCTTGAGATCTCCACTGTTGACTGGAAACCACCATTTAATGGGATTTAACTACTTTTTGAGCAGGTTGACGCTGCTCTGATCAGCCCTGGTGTTTTGCTTTTGTGCCACATGCTGGTCCCCACCATTTCCCACCTGTGTGAGTGGGAGCCCCTCTGTTCTCCCGATCTTCAGAGGTTCTGAAGGGTGGTTTCCCACAGCCACCTCAAAAACTCCAGTTAGGTTGCCATGCACTGCCCTCTAATGCCATTTTGGCATATTAGCAACCCTCACCCTCACAGGAGGTCTGTAACATAACACAAATGATCCACATCCACCAAAAACTGCTATCAACGCTTTAGGGAAATGAGACATAAATGAGACATTTATAGGCTGCTTCTTTTCCCCCTCAGAGCTGCTTTATTTTACACATTCTTAGAGATCACCACCAGGGAGAAAAATGAGAACTGCCTATTTACCTTTTCTGAACCATTTTGGGTGCTTGATGCTTCCAGCGTCCCCTTCAGCTGCCTCTTTTCACCCAACACATCTGATTTCTTTGAGTTTTTTATTGCACTGCTGCTTCTTGGAGAGGATGAGATACCCAGGAGTGCAGGTGGCCACTCCAACGTGCATGCACATGTTGGATTTATGAGGATACTTTCTCCTTTTTTAAAATTGTAATGCTTCGCAGCAGCCTGTTTGCTTTCCTGCTTCCTTCAGAGCACTAAGTAGGCATTTCTGGGAAATTATCCACAATGAATGCAGCATCTCTTTCCTTAATGGAAGCAGCTGATTTAGAGCTGCCGCTGTGTGTGTTTTGTTAGTGCTATTTTCTCTTGTGTGCATTGCTTTGCATTCATTAACACTGGGTCCCATCTGCCATCTCATCACCCAGCCAGTGCCATGCCATCCTTCTGCAACTTTTTGCTTCCAACGTTTGGCTGATTATTCTGAATAAATTGGGATTTGCAGCAGATTTTATCACCTTGGCTGCTCACCTTTTCCAGGTGGCTCACTGGTACAATGAGGGGTCCCAATCAAGGCTGGTGGCTGTTCTCACAGTGGGAAAATCAGTTTATTCACAATTCTTAGAAAACTCAGCTCATCTATTTCATGTGCTCGGTATGAGCTGGAGATACACCGGCCCAATATAAGTAAAAAAGAAAATCCATTTTTGCCACTGTCAAAAAGAAGATATTGAATAATTAGTGCAAGATACTGGACTGGGAAATTGCTATGGTTGGTTAAACCCAGGCTCAGACAGAATTTCAAAGTTTGCTTTAGAAAACAAAAATTATTTCTGCAGACCGAACTAGTTGAGGCCCAAGTGACATAATGCAGTAAGTCCTTCTAACAGCCAAATATTTTGCAGTAACAATTACCCAGTGACCTCAGTGGCAGTGATGGCACAGTAAAATGGCAGCAAACATGCTGGAATAATAGACAGAGTTGTTTGAAATACACTTGATGAGGAATAAGTTTTCTTTCTTCCGAACTTTCTCAGTGTGACTGTGTTGCTAAACTCAGAAGAGTCTTGTATCATTGTCTCCATTTTTCCCCCCAAAATCTCAGGTGCCCTTGGTAAGTAACTGGAAATACTGAATGCCCGTGGGGACAGGTTACCCATTCAATGAGCCACCACGGATTTCTTACGGAGTCAGAAACACGGTATAGAAAATTATGATAGAACAAACAGGGAAAATAGTGTTGAGCAGAAACACAGCCCTGCCCTCGGTTCCTGTCACTGCCACCACAGAGATCAGGGCCTGCCCTCCTGCTCTCGGGAGGATGCTGAAGTCTTCAGGGAGGTCCTTCCTCTGATGCCTTGGAGAGGCTGCCCGGGAGCAGAGGATGGACAGAGTTAAGGATAAAGGGCAGGGATTTATGGAATGGCCTTCCCGGGGCACACCTTGGGCAGCGCAGGAGTATCGCAGAGACTGCACCCAGGATGGACACAGCCACACGTTTTTGGGACAGATAGAAGTTCTGTCCATTTGCATATCAGAGGTTAATTGTGCAATTCCAGCTTCAGGCAGTGCAGTCCCATTCTCTCAGTTTGCTCCCCCCAACTCACTTTTGTTTCCATTTCTCAGGCCTGAGACAGTGAGGTGTCCTTGATTCTCAGGCCTGGAGAGGAATTGTTGTGTCTGACCAAAATGGGAAAAGCAGTAGCTAACACTGTACAGAGAGTTTAGAATTATACACTAAAGAATTGCAGGATTACAAACATATGAAAATATAAAAGCGAAAATCCTAAGGCATCACCTCAGCCTCCTCTTCTCCCGCTGAACAACCCAAGTGCCCTCAGGGCTTCCCCTCCAGACTCTTCCCCATCCCCGTGGCCTCCTTTGGGTGCTCTCTGCGGTTCAGTGACTGTGTGATTCCATTAAAGCTCAGAGCGCAGATTACACTCGATTACACTCGACGTGCGCTGTGAGAACCCAAAGGAACCTGGGCTTCTCATTCTTTGGGTAGGCAGCTTCTTCTCGACTGGGAGGGCAGCTGAGGCGGGGGCAGCATTCCACCCGCCTCCTCCGCTCCCTCCCTATCTCCCAGTCTCAGGGAGTTGCTGTGCCGCCCTCCCAGTCCCGTACCGGGCCGTACCGGGCCGTACTGGGATGGGTGTGCGGGGCGGGAATGGCGGCGGTGCCGCTCCCTCCTCCCGCCGCGCGGGGGCGCTGGCGCGGCGGCGGCGCGGGGCGC
>VWPU01010435.1:0-64704 GCA_013398955.1 Callaeas wilsoni
CGGCAATGGGGCGGCCCCCGAGCGGCAGCCGGCGCTGCCCAAGGCCGGCGGCCCCGGCCTCGGCGGCGGGGGAAAGGCGGCGCGGCAGCAGGCGCTGCACCAGCCGCCGGCGCTCCAGAGGACCTGGGAGAAGCTGCGCCTGGAGGAGCGGGAGGCGGAGAAGGAGGCGAGGAAAGTCAGTAAGAGCATCGACCGGGCGCTCAAGGAGCAGAAGCGGGAGTACAAGCAGACGCACCGCCTGCTGCTGCTCGGTACGTGCGCGTGTGTGTCTGTGCGGGGCTGTGCTGGGGCGGGCAGGTGCCCCGCGGGGCTCCCCGGCAGCGCCCCCTCCCCGGCTTTCCCTGTTTCCCTTGGGCACCCTCCATCCCTCCTTTGTCTCCCCGCTGCACCCCCCCGGCCCTGCCCTCCCGCCCCTCCGGCCGTGTCCGTCCCCGGGTTCTCCCCCAGACAGGTTTACACCTTCTTTTCCCTTCCTCCTCCCCCGGTCTCTCCTCCCCGCTTCTGGCCCTGGCAGTGGTTTTGCAATGGAGAACACGATCGGCGCTTGTCGGGCGAGGATGAGCGGCTCCACCCAGGCGGGCGGGAGGGAGCGATGCGAACGGGGGAGCAGCGGGGTCTTCCCGGTGGAGGAGCCCTGCCCGGGCGGGGGCTGCCCCATCGCCCGCGGCGGGAACTTCGCTCAGGGGCCTCGCAACTCGGAAACATCAACGCAAAAAAAAAAAAAAAACAACAACAAAAAAAAAAATTTTTGAAAAGCACAGTGGAAAGGAGGAAAAATGGCCATGCATGAGGTGTGTGTTGCCTGTGGATGATCCTCCTGTGCCTCGTGTAACCAGGGATGGTTTAATGAGGAGCGGCTTGAGGCTCCTAAATGAGAGGAGTGGTGATGAGCAATAGGCTCCTTATTTAAAGAAGCAGTGAGCGGAGTAAGAGGAAATAAGCGGGTGTGGGTATGTACATTCCTCAGACATCGCCTCTACTATAAGATGTGTTCTTCAGCTGCTGGCTGTCGGATTTTTTGGGGATGACTTGTCAGCTTTTGTCCCTCTTCTCTGAGGTGCTGCATGCGGTCTGCTGTTGCCACTGCTCTTTCTAAGCATTAGTTAATAGTCCTCTCCAGAGGATTTGTACCAGCTGATACATTTACAGTATGAAAACCACAGGGGTATCTAATACAAGCATCTCATTTCCTGCAGGAAACAGAACAGTCATACTGCAGGGCTTTTTTTTTATGGTCTGAGCAGAAGGCTTATTTGGCCTCTTAGCTGTGTTCATAAATGTCTGTTTTCTGTTAGCGTGAAAATACTGATTTGCTTTTGCATTAGCTTGCTTTGCCTGTTCTCATAAAGTTGCATGGTACGGAGTTTTGGTGCTTATCTTAAGTGCATTCCAGATTTGGGGTAGTCTTTACATCCTTCTTTATAAAACTCTGCTTCTATTTTACTGGATTCCTTCATTCCTGTTGATGAGTAAGGGGAGGGGAAAATATGAAATACAGCAGTGAACAAAAGGTATCCCAGAAGTGTAGTGCTCTATTTCCAAAAAACAAATCATGGGCTTTATTATTACCCATAAAATACCAGCTTGTAGGATACTAGTGCTGCTAGTAGAAAGGAAGGAGGAAGAAGATGTAATTCATACTCCATGGAATTATTTTTAGTAGTAGTAGTAGTAAAATGTCTCTTCTGATTCTTGAACTATTGCAGTATTTAACTCTTCAGTACACCTTTTTTAATGAAATATTAAAAATTTTAATGTTTTTTTCCTCCTGAAGCATCTGAACGTGTGTTTTGACTAGTATGGCTGCAAGAAGGCAGAGCTCCTGGTTGGTGGCCTTCCTCTGGAGAGCACTGTCATTGCTTGAACAAAAGAATTCTGACAAATAGATATTGTGTGTAGTCTATAACATGGGTGGTTGTCATAGTAAACCAGAGCAGTAAACACCTGTTCAGAAACAATGCCGTTTGAAAAATAAATCATCTCTGACCTTTGGCACCCTAAAAGAAACTCAACACTCCTAAGACTCCCTGTGTTGAATTTTGTATAAAATCCGTGTCATAATCGAAAAAGATTCTCTTGATCTCTGTATTGCTGGGAGGAAATGTTGGATTATTGTTTCAGGCCTGGCAGATCAGAGCCTGACATAAATGTTTCATTTGGATGTAGGGACAGCTGCAGGTGCTTTGTATTGCTTTTTAAAAGTAGTAGAAATGCTGCTCTAGATAAGAGGAAATTATTTAGAATGGGGAAAGGTTTATTTGTCAGAGAAGGAGTAAAGCAAAATTGCATTGCACAAGGTAATATGTTTCAGTCTTGCACAGAGGAAAAGACTTAGAATGTACACAAAGGTCTTTTAGAATAAAGAATATTATCAGCCTGATATTTTATAGCATTTTAAGTCATAAATAACTGGATCCCTGTCCCTAAGGTCTTCCTGGCAGAGTGAACCTGAAAAGCATACCTTTGCTGGAGAGACAAGGAATATTTTTGTACATCAACATGGAGGAAATGCACAGCAGAGGCGAAATGGTGAATGCAGTGACAGCAGAGCACCGTCACAGAACAAACAAAGTTGAGCAACAGCGTTGGCGTGGGCTTTGTGTTTCTTTTTTTAAACACGAGTTTGTAAATAATAGCCTCATTTTGATTTGTCCTTGTATATCTCATACATTTACTGGGGCAAGTTTAGCGGGTACTATTGAAATTTTAGAGAAAAATACAGTGTATATTTTAAGGAGCTACTATTAGATATCAAAAGGATATGCAAATAAATGCACTAATGTAAGAATACTAAGAAGCTCTAGAGTCTAAGTAAGTAGTATATTAGAAGAGAAGCTTCTATAAATGTTTGAAAATGACCTTTCCTTAAAAGCACACTCATTCTTTTGTTATGTCAAATGAAAACAATCAGCTTTATGATGAGCTGTGCATATAAGTTACCAAGATATTATGAGGTCTCAAAGGCTTTTTGTAGTGTATATTGGTAAATATCTCTCAAAGAGCCTGTTCTTGCCTGTCACAGCTTCCCCCCAACTAATGTCTCATGGTGCACGTGATGTTTTGACACTCTCCCCTAACCTACATTCGGAAGCACTTACTGTGTTTTGTCATAAGCAGTGATTGTGAAAGGGAGGGTGTGCATTAAGTGCTCAAGATCAGCTCTCTGTCTGTGCCTCCCACATAAATAGGTGTTTAGGTATCAGGTGGCTGTAGCTGTGATGCACAGGCTTTGCTGGTGCGCTGGAGTAACAGCAAACATGGTTTGGGTCCATTTGTTTTTCTTCTTCTAAAAGGAGGAGAACCCACATAAAATGGAAACTGGCTTTCCACCACAGTTGGCTGTTTCTTGCTTAACATCTACTTGAAAGATACAAGAAATTGATTGATTATTGAGTTGATTATTGGGTGCTGTATTATTTGTAGGGGGGTTTATTTCCTTTTCTTTTTATAAGTGAAGTGTTCATCTGTGCAGACTTCTAAGGATGCTTTTACTAACCCTGAGATGAGGATTTTTTTTAAGCGTATGTATTTATTGAACAGATTGCAGGGCTCGATCGGAGTTTTGTAGCTTTGGTTTCTGCCTTGTTTTCTGTTTGGTCTTTTTTTCCAGAGAATTGCAGTCACCCTCTTCTGCAAGACCGTTTTAGCTGCTGATTTCCTAGAAACTGTAGAAACATTACGAATCACTTTATAGAAGCAATTTACATTCTCATTTCCAATCTTGTATTTTAAATTTTTTTGTGAGTAAGCGGGGTGAAGGGGAATTGGCTTTAAACAGTGTTAACCATTGTGGTATAATTAAGGCTCATGTAATGTTGAAGTAAGCCATAGATAGAATTTTTTTTTCCTAGATAGCTGTTGTCTTCTAACGGCTGACTCCTATTTTTTCCATTTACCCTGACTTTTGGTTCTATCCTAACTTTGGATGACCTTCTCAAACAGAAAACATTATTTTACACTTCCCTGCTAAACTGAAACTGAAAGTGTTCTGAGTAAAAGCTTTTCTGTTCAGCAGAAACTGAAAGTAATGATATAGGGATTGAGGAGGGGAAACAGAGATAGTAATTTTCTTCACTTAAAAGGTACTGGAACTACTTACATGATATTTAAGTACTGACTTTTGATAGTGAAATTTAGATATGTTTGGTGATGTTCATGTACAAAATTATAAAAAACATGCCAAAAAACATAGTTCCTCTGAATTGATGGAAATCAAACACAAAGATGCCTTGTCAAGCTTGGGAAAGTCCTACATAGAAGATCTCAGAAAGCTCAGAGGTGTATAACAAAAGTAATGGGGTTTTTTCTTTTCTTAACTATGCACCCAATGACTGTTGTCAGAAATAAGCCTTTCTGGTGCAAAGAGGGTTTCTGCTATGACAGTGGCTTTTAGACTGAAATTGCAGTCTCATATATGTTCTGCATCAGCAAATCCTTAAGTTCATCATACATCCTCAAGCCGATTTTAAATCTTAAGCCTAATAAATTTTATTTTAAAAATAACTTTAATTTTAACTTGTATATAGTGTCAACTCACGCTTTTTGATAAATACTTGAATATAGTGTAGCTTGATGTGGTGATAGTTTCCCTGTGTCTGCATGAGGTTGAGTGCTTGAAGTGTTTTTCTGTTACCACCAGAGATGACTCCCTCCCTGGTCTGTAAGGGAGCTTGGCATATTTAGGATCCTTACAGCCAGCTAGTTCTGACATGGAGATAATGCACAGATAATTGGTAGGAACAGATATTTTCAGGACTTTGAAATCCCGACCTGGAAATACTGACCTGTGTAATAATGCAGATGGGTTTTATAATCCCTAATCCTTTGCATAATTTGCATGTTTTTCCAAATGCTCTTCTGCTTTTGTTGTAACTTACGGTATCACGGGAAGTGGGATATGCACTCCTTGCAGATGAGGAAACCAGTAGGCAGAAGTCATCAGGACATTTTGGGGTCAGTTCTTAACTTTGGGGATTTTTTAACTGTACTGAAAGCAATCCCTGATTTACAATACTTAGCTTTTCTTTATCTGTAAATTAAAAGCTAATTAGATTTAGCCCATATTTAGGTGTTTTAACTTATTTCCATTCTTTGATTTTGCTTATCTTTAATCACTTGATATTTAAGATAAAAAAGAACTATTTCAGTTTTTTCCCTATGTTAAGTGTAGTAATACTGGGAGGCTTTAACTGCTGTGGAAGGGTGGGTCCTGCAGCTGGTAATTAGAACTTTTGGTTATTAGGCAGGTTTTGTGTATCAGTGTGTATTCCATATATGCTTATTGGAATGCAGTGTCTTAACTAAGCAAACTTTGCAGATGTGTTATATGTCATTCTAAGGTCCCATTACCATTGTAACTTTTTGACTGCTGAAATTTTAAGAGTAAGTAAAACTCCTAGATTTGAATATTTGTTGTCTTTCCCCGTGCCTTTCCTCCCCACTCCCACAGTTTAGTAGAAATACAATTTGAAACATTGTTACCATATTCATCTGTTTCCTCTGCGAAACCCACACACCCAATTTCTTTCATTTTACCATTTTTAACACAGTGGAACGACAAATTTGGGGAAATACTTAATGGTGGTTTTTTTCATAAAGTCATGGCTTCCCTCAACTTACTTTTTCAAGTCAGGTACCATTTGAGCTTGGAAAGTCGAATTAAATTTTTTTAAAGTTATTCTTTTTTTTTTTTTTTTTTTTTTAATCCAGCAGTCTGCCCAAGATGTGGCAGAAACCTGGCTTGCCTTCTGCTTACCAAGTTTAGTTTATTTGATAGTTATACTTGTTCTAGAAACATTTTGCCTTTGCTGACTGATGTGGAAATGATTCTTCTCTGTGAATTTTTGAATAGCAGTAGAGAAGCAAAATAGTGTAAATAAGAAAACAGAGATGTGGTTTACTCTCACGCAAAAGGGATAGAATCTTATGAATCTTATGCAGGATCTGGAAGAAATGCAGCATTGTATCTGGCCTGTGCACATCATACTTACGCTTTTTCCAAGAGTGGATGAGCATGTTAAGTGCACTGACTAGCATATTTCATATTATCCCTGTAGCACTGTATGAATGTATGTGTGAAACTCTTGTGTCTTGTGATTTGTCTGCACATGAATATTAAATAAAAGTTTAAGAACTTAAAGCCTTGCAGAATAAGCTGTAGAAGAAGGAAACGTATGCTGTTTGGGACCAGAATAGGTAAAAACTGCTTAAGAAAGGATGTATTATTTTCTTTTTCTATGTTCATGTGCAGAACATCAAAAAACCTGAGAAAAAAGCTGCCAATTAATGTCTGTAATATAAGTCATAACATCAATCATCTGTAGTGGAACATCTTAGCTGATAAGATCGCTTTGAAGTAAAACTTGAATTGCTTCCTCAGAATGTGGTATTTTACATTTGTTGAGTTTTTAAACTTAAGTTTGAAGAATTATAAATTCCACTTATATTTAAGGTAATGTTATTTTGCAAGAATAATAAATTATTCTTTCTGAAAATACCATTCCTATAGTAAAGTCAGATCCAGGTAGAATTTTAAATTCTTTGCTGTTGTCTTTGTTTTAGAGAAGAATTTACATCATGTGTGAACAACATGCATGTTGCAGCTTAAAGCTATTTAAAAGTAGAAGGGGTTTTTTTTTCCCTGAAGTATTTAAAAAAAAAAAAAAAAAAAAAAATCACTTTTTCCATGATAGACAATACACTTTTAACAGTTTCTTTTAAGAGGACTTCATTACCTTAAAGGGCAAAAAGGAAGCTCTTGTCAGCAGTCAATTCAGGGAAATTATCTAGTTGGTCTTCAGAAAATGAGACAATTCCTTCTGTGATTTGGGTTAGTGCATGCAATGGAGATAAGTAGCTGGCTGAAAAACGTCTGTAATAAAAACCTGACAATAAATTGAGTCCTCACTCTGTGGATATCATTTCCTCACCCCCAGCCTCTCTTTCTTAATTTGGAAATCCATACTTTTTGATACATGTAATATACTCTGTTTAATTTGTCATCTGTGGATTAAAATGGATAAGGAAGAGTTGTATTTTTCATAATGAAGAATGAAGGCTGTGTTAACCTGCCAAAAGTGTGGGTGAACAGTGATCCTTAGTATTGTGTGCAAGTACAATTTATATTAAGCAGCTTAATCTTTGATTGAAAACTGTTGTGAATATTGCTGAGACGTTACCAACTCTGCTATGCTACAACTCTCTGAACTACAGGGAATTAATTATTCTGTATCTTGGAGCAAATGCGGAATGCACTACGTGGCGTTAGGCAGTGCCTTCTTCAGAATGATCTTTATTTTCCCGAATGCCTCACTTGTGGAGGACTAAACTACAACAAAAGCAAGTTGTATTTTTGTCTTAGGTGAAAGTACTCATTCCAGGCTCATGTTTAAATTAATTTTTTATGTTGATTGTAGAATCATTTTCTATTCCAAATGATGTTTTTTCAGCTAGAGACGCACACGTGTGTCTGTGCATGCACACATGGCCACTGAAGCTCTTGTAAAATGCAGGAGATTGCTCTGAAGAGTCCAGGTGAGATAAACCAACCTTCAAGAATATGTGGTTGGATTATGTCCTGACATCTCTCATAGCCTTAAATCTTCATAAGCACAGGGCAAGTGTAATGGATTATTCTGTAACAAGATTGCTTCTTTTCATCCTTTGACTCACTGGATGTTTGAATTACAAAATAGATTTCTGGTGTTATCTTCTGCCTGTTCTGAGCTTCCTGTATTTGTCTAATTCACTGGCTAGCAGGGGGAGGAACATGATATTAAGCACTTCTAGCATGTGTCAGTCTTTGCAAAGATATATTCAATTTTTTATGTTCTTTTATAAACTATAAACCTAAAATGCAGAAGAATGTAATAATTTGTATAAATTATGCAGAATTAACCACTTCATTATCTGAAAATATATGATTAAAGAGTTTGGGGGAGGTTTTGTGGTTTTTGGGGTTTTTCTAAGGTTTTGGTAGGGCTTGGTTTGTCTGCTTTTTTTTTAAAATCTAATTTTTAAGTAGGCAAAAAGATTCTCCTTTCTATGTGGCAAGAGGACTATTATTCATTGGGTCTACTGACTTGTGAGCATGGCTTAAGGCAGAAGAGTAGCTGTTCAAATGTTTTGCTTTTATCCCTCGAAAATATTTCCATGAACGAAAACAGATGGGAACTACAGGACAGTCATTCTGGTTGAGACTGAGTAGTTGATCTTCCTTTGATTTAACGGTTTGAAAGAAGAACAGAAATCTCAAATTCTTTAGAGTATTCGCTCACACTTAGGATGGGGTAGAGGGAGCAGAAAAAGCCAACCAACAAACCAACCAACAAACCACCCATCTGTTATGTAAATTCTGATGGCTTTGTTTTGTTTAACAGAGCTGTGCTTCAAATTCATATTGATCTGGATTGTCCCTGCAGATGAAATAGCACTTAGAGGGGAATACAAGCTTTTGACACTTGAAGACTGGATAACAAGCTGTATTTAAATAACTGCCATGCATTGTTTCTTTTGGTAAATACATTTTTCTTTTTAATTTTGGGAATATTTTTACACTTTCTGTAATTCTTCAGTGTTGTAAAGCATTTGTTTTGTCTTAATGGAAGACCAATAGAGAAACACTAGAGTTGAGTTTGATGTCGTGCTTCCTGACATCTTGCTTCCAGATCAGGAGCCATAGCAGTCCGTCTTCCATGAGGTTCCTTGTGCACCCCAAGCGCATTAAGCTGTTATTCCAAATTCTATTGCTGCTCCCTCTGGTTTTCTTATTCTACTCAGTGTGACATCTGAGTTCATGAGCTTGTTTGTTCAGTAGTGTCTTTCCAACTTGATTACTATTGGAACAGTACAGTTGGTGTGTTGTTCATTTTAGAGTTTGGGTTTTTTTAAATGGGGAAACTACCATAATATTTTAGGGGGCTACATATTCACTCCGAGGGCCTTCTACTTCTTAACTGTGTATAGAGGTGAAAATGTTGGTGAGGCAGGGGGAAAAGAACAAAAAACTGCCTGCAGTGGTGTTTGGCATGTGATATGCAGAGCTCTCCTCTGTCAGGGGATCCTGGCTCCAGGTGTATGTCAGCTATGTCTTTGAACTGCCAGAGGTGGAAGAAAAACTGTTTCATGGAAAAGCTGAAATGGAGAGAGTAGGTTTTTGATACTTGAAGTTGCTCATAATTTAATGCAGAAAGGATCACCTGAAGAGCACTGGACTCCAAATTGACTCCCATTTGGCAGTAGTCCTTGTCTAATTAAAGCAGATTCACAGATATGTGATCTATCTGCCAGAGACTGAATTAATGCTTTCTAATATGTCAGGAAAAGCTAAAGCAATGCAGTAAAAGGTCAAACAGCCTTTCAGATATGCTAGAGAAGGATTTGGAGGGTGGGCAGGGAAGATGCAACTATCTTTTCATGCTTTTTCATACTATCAGCAAGTACCACTGCTTGTGCTCCTGGTCCAGCTGTTTCAGGAAGAGGAGATAGGGACTCTGCGGCTCTGAAATGGAATGTGCAATTGTTCCACACTTGGTCTGATTCCCTATACAATGCTTAAGAGCAGCTACATGCTAATACCTTGTTCTGCTCTAGGGAGAGGCCACTCATCTTAATACCACAGTTCCTCTGTGGTTTTGTGCATTGGTTGTGTGAGCAGTGTCACAGTCTGCCAAGGTTCTGCAGCACCTCCCGTTCTAGTACATGTAGATTGTGTGCAGGACAAAACAAATACATAACCTTCTCAAACCAAAACAGCATAACATCAGTACATCCTACTGTGCTGACTGCCACTGAAATGTAGCCTTTTCTTAATCACAGTACTTCTCTTCAGAGAAATTCAGCTTCTACTGGTTTGGAATTCATACTACACTTGCTTTCTCCATCTTGTTTTGTCTCTGTAACTCACGTAGTTACTCCATTCCTTGAAAGAAAACAGTCTGGAATATATTATTTAAAAGCTAAATGTGCTCAACACCTATTGATCTTGTCTGACTGTTTTTTTCCAGTGTGTCAGAAGTGGGCGGTGCCCGCCTTAATGGTGTTTGTATTTCTTTTCTGCAAGAAGCTTTGGATTTATTTTTTGAATTTGTTTATCTGACAATTCATAATTAGTATATATCCAAGTGTTTCTGAAACTGGCCTATAAAAATCTTTGTACTCTGCTTCTGCTGCTTCTAGAGATACGACCTTGCAGTGGCTCAGGGAAGAATATTACTTGACTGTACCAGGTTTATCAGAGTTGCTGTTCTCCAACATTGCTGCTTGTCCACACTCGAGTCTTTTGATAAGCTAGCATTATTTGCAGTGGTATCTTTAATCAGTGGCTAAAAGTTTACTGTAACTAGTTGATGCTTCACACTTTCATTCTTGAAATCCATATATTATCTGATTCCTGATTCACTTAAAATGTGTTGTATTAATTGTTTGTAGAATAACATCAGATATACATGTGCTGCTTATTTATAATATTAAATTATATTGACATAAGCCTTCAACTTAATCAACTGTGTTTGCTATCAATATCCCTCAGATATTTAGTTTTAATTAAGCAAATAACTTATTACTGATTCATTGGCATTAAATAGTAGATACCAGTCCTGTGCATTATGGAATGTGATTTTTCTCAAACTGTGTGTAATCTAAATAATGGCATCTCGTACCTAAAAAAACCTTGATTTTTCTCATGCCCTCAGGTTGTGTCCTAGACTAGCAGTAAATGTGATTGACATGTGTTATGCCGTTATCTGTTGTGATTTGCAGGACATGCTCAGATCCTTCCTGTAGAGAGTTATCCTGTAAATATTAAGAAAAGAACTGTTTAGATCATGTTGTGAAGACAGAGGGAAAGAATCTCTGTTTAAAGAATTAACTTTTGTTGACACACAGGGCAATTTGCTGTAACTGTTTCAAGGTAAAGAACCTAACTTGACATTTCTGGGTGAATGTGAATGTTTTTGTTAAACAATGAAGCTGGTTAACCACTGCTTGGTCTAGTATGGTGCAGAAGTGGATGCTACTATTATGATTTCTTGTAAAACAAATAATTTTGTTAACCTGAGATGCTTTGGAAACAGCAGTACTTTGTTTGGTCTTTTTCATTTCTATTATGTAGTCTGGTTTTAGGGTGTTTGAAACTGTCCACTTCCATGTCCTCTTCTTAAAAAAGAAACCAGCTGCTTATTTAAATTTATAGTTTCAACAAGCTGAAAATGCTTTATCAAGATGAAGTACTAGGCCAGTTAAATACTTACTGCTACTACAGAGCAGCACAGGAGAAAAAACATAATCTCATGATGTATTTTTTGTTTTCTTCTTTTATTTGTCACTGGCTGTGGTCCAGAAGTATATTCTGTACTGTGTTAGATCTTGCAGGCAGTTGCTTGGACCTTTTATGAATGCTGTCTTTCAAATCAGCTGACTCTTGTTACTTTTTGCCTTCTTTGTTTATGGCTGGAAAATTACTTATTCAGGTTTTGAAACAATCTTTGCCAAAAAGGAGTCCAACTCAAAATGTAAAGCTCTTAAATTCAAGCATTTATTAAACTAACACTTTTATTTTAGGTCAGGTTTTTGGTGGGTTTTTTTTTTTAATGGTAGTTAGGAAGGGTAACATCTGTTACAAAAATTTCCAGAGTTCTTATATGTGATACATGTTGGAAATAAATTCTTACTCTAGGCTTTTACTAAAATAAAGAGTTCTTACCTTCACAGTCCTCTTCTTTATTAATAGGTATTTGACTGATGAACGAAGTCTCTGTGAATGCATTGGGGTAGTCTCATTTTTTAACTCATCCTAAATGTGCACTAACAATTATCTCCATTCATAAAATACCTGACCAAGTCTGTCATCCCATCACAGACAGTATGGGTTTTGATTCTGAGGTGTACACATTTTTTTCAGAGCATCAGATGGCTTGAAAATCTTGCTTGACCCCCATCCCTGGTTGACAATGTATTTAGCATTTCAAAGGCTAGCCCTTCCTCTGTGGGTGTTCTGATAAATGCTTTAAAGGGAGCTAGGTCTTCTAGCATTTTAATTAACTCTCCACACAGGGACCCTTCCTGTTGAGAAAACATGCATTTTCTTCTAAAAGAATTTCCAGAATAGATTGGGAGCATAAACTGCGGAGGAGGAAAATTTGCTTGTAAGTATAGGAGCAGTTATGTTTCTGATTTTGCTGTAGTATATAAAGATCTGAAATTCTAAGTCAGTGTAATGTGGAAGTATGTAAAACACATGCTTTTACACTGGAAGCATAGTAAGTCTTGCTGTGACTGCAGGAATTCCAAACGTGAACTTAATTTTGCAGTGTCATCAGTCTGGAATTTACTGCTCAAGTTGGAAGAGGGATCTGAGATCCAGAAGCATGGCAGAAAATTTTCTTGAGTACTTGACTTCTCAGTTTGATTATAGCACATGTCATCAAAAGTGTTTCAGAAGTACTGAGTGGTTTTGTCTTCTACCAACTTCACTTGAGTCAAATGGTCAGCGCTGGTGAAGACTTACAAAAGTGTTTTGTTTCAGTCTGAATGTATTGATTCTTTCAAGAAGAATATTCTTTATTTTTGTTTTAGTGGTATTTTTGACACTTTGTACTTGGCTCAGTCCTTGAATATGTATTTAAGTGATGTTATTCATTCATTTATCTTGTTTGAGTTGATTTTATGTTTTTTAAGGGTACTCCTATTCTGAGCCTTAAAACTGAAAATGCAGTACCTTTCATGAAGCCTATAAAATGCAGCATATAACTTCTGGCTCAACAGCAGGGTGCTGTGAAAAAATTAGGGTAGATTTCAGAACAGCAGATTTATTAAAATATTGACAGAAACACTTTTTTGCTTGTTTTCCTAATTTTCCCTTCTGGTCATAAATGTCTATTGGTATTCATGATGGAAAACTTTAAGCTGAGAGGTTAAAACATAATAGAATCAGCTGAATAGTGTCATATAATGAATATCACTAGGAAGACTCAACTATAACTGTCAGTAGGGTTTGATTCTAACTGTAGTCAAACTGTCAAATCTACATGAAAAAGTTGGGCATTCCAGCATGAAGGATATCTGTCCAAACTTTGGTACATGTGCTTTATTTCAACATGTGTTATGTTGTCTTTGATTAAATGACTGACTGCTTCCTTTCTGCATTCTTCATAGCATTCTCATTCCTTACAGCATATACAGTATGGAATAAATAATAGCAAATGAATGTGATATGTTGACTGTATGTCATCCTTTTTTTTTAATGTGGAATAATTCTTGCACTGTATACAGAAGTCTTTAGTATATAGTGTGGATTTTTCGAAGGAGTGGGCATTGATTTCCTCTTGTTCAGATCGAAAATCAAGGTAGAAGGGGATCATGTTCAAATTAACATATAATCTAATTTTCAACTATAAGTTTAGATGTCTACAGCCTGGCCTACTTCTAAAATTATTTTAGAGAGCTGTTACAAGCTGCTACCTTTGGTGTCCAAATTATTATGTTGATGTTTACTATAATTTCTGAAAACCGCTTCTCAAATAAAATAATCTTGACAGTGGGGAAGCATAGCAATAATGCTGCAGATGTATGGCCTCCTCTGATGGCTACACATCCAAGACATGAAAGCCCAGCTGTGAAGAAATGGAACTTTCTGGTACTCTTTCTATGTCCCAGTGCCAGCATAATGATTGAGGCCTCTCAGATACTGGTCAGACAGGTTCCCTGTCTTGACAGCATGAGAATGTCTTCAAGTCTTAAAAGTACACTGTTCGTAGCTTTCCTGTATGCAATCTCCACTTCTAGTCCAGTGAAAAATGCTGACTGGTAGCAACCGTTGATGTCCTTTTGCCTCACGTCAGATAAGCAGGAGGGGCAGTATAGTGGAGGGTGTCTTGGCAGCAGCATGCTGGGTTGGTCTATCTGCCCCATGTTGTAAAGACCATCAGACTGCATTGCTGCTGCAGACTTCCATAACTGAAAAGTCTCCATCTGACCAGCTTTGGGAGCCAGAGGCCAAGCAAAGAATGAGTCACTTACTGCACCAAGCAAAGGTCTCTGAGCCTAAACAAATGGACATCCATACTCCTCTGAGGGAAAACTTTGTTCCTGCCTCTTGCTGCTAATGCATTACAAGAGTGCATGGGGAAAAAAAAAAAAGAGGCAGCAGTTTATCGTTGCAGTCAGTAATCTGATTTACCCCAAGATGAAGCAGATTCCTAGTTAATGAATTGGAGGTTACCTGGATTTTCTTGTATGGTCAAGTTACTGCATCATACTCATGGCTCAAGTTTACCTTCTCTGGTCATAGAACTGTTTATGTAGTGGTAAAATTTTTACTACAAAGCTTCTGTATAATTATTAGGTCTGCCTCTTTTCCTTAGAAAATGTGTGTGACTGTAAAAGTAACATCACAAATATTTCTGTGTGCAGTATAAGTTATTGAACGTGTGTCATCTGTGGGCTTGATAACAGTGTAGATTGAAAACCTGTATTATTTTATTGGAACAAAATGGGATCCAAATCCCATTCAAAATATGATGCAATTTTATGTTATTATTTTAGATCACACATCTATTCTGTTCCTCAGTGTTTGTCTTCTGTCTGTGGTACTATGCCAGGACTAATGAATCCTGTGGGATCTTGTCTAAGCTGAGGTCAGGGTTGGATAAAGCATGTCATTAATTCAGAAGAAACTGAGTCACAGGGTATTGTAACTTCCAGCTATTGCCAGTTGCTCTTAAAAAGCCAGAGGAATTCTAAAGAAAGTTCAATAACTTGTTTACAAATATGGAATAAATTTAGCCAGAATTGGCATGACTGTCTGAACAGATACTGTGTACTCAAAAAGAAGCTGTGATACTCAAAGCTGCCTCCACCTGTGTTCCCAGTTACCTGCTGGTTCAGGTGTGAAGAACGGTGCTGCTGGATATGAAGGCACTTGTGTGTGTCACCAGCTGTGTGGTGAAGCAAAGTTCTCTGTGGCAAAAAGAGGCATACAGTTTTTGCTTCTCAAAGAAAACTGTAGCAGCCTCTTGGCTGTGCCAAATGTCTTCTTACACCAGTTTCACCAGTTTATAGGTACCATTGTATCACCTCTATTTGCTCTTTACTCACCATTTGCTTTGCATTGAATGAAGCAGGATTCTGTAGCTAAACTGCCATGGCTTATCCCATAGCATAATTAGAGCTGTTGATGCTGTCTTTGCAATTTGGAGAATTGGGAGTAAACTGGGAAAGAAAACTTGTGGTAATTTCATTATGAAGGCAGCATGAATTTTAGTTTTTTTTAAACTTGGGGGATGCGTGATGGTTAATTTCAAGACTGGCTCATTAAATACCGTATTCTGACGAAACTTCTGTACAAGATAGAAGCTGGTCTAGCATTTTTATAATGGTAACCATTGTTTTCATTTCAGTGTGAAGTAAATTTTCAGCTTCCTAATGGCTCTTTAGTAAAGAGTTGGAACCTTCACATGGCTTAGTAGATGTTCTTTATCAGTTTCCACATCTTGCCTATGAATAAGAATATGCAAAAGTCAGCTTTTGTTTATGGTTGTTTATTTTTCAGGCCCATATATTTTCAGTCATCTTCTGCCAGATATAAGTTAAAACTTCTGCAAGACAGTCTCTCTACTAATGGTAGGAAAGAGTTCCTTTTGGAAGGCCATGTGGTCTTTAAGAGCACTTTGATGGTCTGAGGTGCACTGGATTGGCACTCATTCATCACACCCTATTACAGTAGATGCATATGATGGAACACTGTGGATTTGCCCCAGAAAGGCAGGTGCAGTATTCATAGATGAAGGGACGTGAAGGCAAATGCCTAGGACCTTATGTTTGATGGTATAATACTCACATGTCAGCTGTTAACTCCTTTAAATATTTCACAAGCTATTTTGTGATATTATATGAGGAAGACTGTTTCCTGCATCTCAAGTCCCAGATAAACCCATTGCCACCAAAACAGTAATTGCAAAAACCACTGTGAATCATCTTAGTGGAGATGTATTCTACAGGTTGCATTCAGGCTTTGTAGTTAAACAGTGATAACTGGTTAACTGTAGACATGGCAACAGCAGCTCTGAAGATATTTGTCGAAGTTTATTACAGCTTGTGATTTACTTTTCTTCAGTTTCCCAGTCCCACCATGCCCCCCTCCAGTTTACACCACATTTGGGAATGAAATGCATACATTTCTATATTAATGCTTGGGTAGCAGATAACAGCCATGGAATTCAATTATTTCCTTCATGTCTCACAGTTTCTCCAACTTGGCCATTTTTTAGCAACTTCTTTTAAGGAGAATCTTCTCTGGTTAAAGATTAGACACTGAAGACACTGAGAGCTTTAAAACCAGTTCACGTACCCTTCATGTTTTCTACAACTGCTCTTCCTGAAGCCCTGTGGGAAGGAAGGATGATTGGTGAGTATCCTTGACTTAGTGGAAATGGTTTGAGTGCTGGCAGTATCCAGTGTTACTCAGGGTTACCCTATTAGGTCAGTCTTACCCTATTTCTTGTAAAGCAGTAAGTCTAACCAACTTTGTCTTAGAGAAGACTGGTGTTCATTCAAGGTGCTTCTGATTCTTCTTTTGCAAGCTGTTCACCTTTCATGTCTTGAGCTTTCCTCCTATTTTTGGGTTGCCAAATAGGTGACATAGGTGAGATCACCTTTACTCATCCAGAAACTTAGTTGCTTAAACAAACAGACCCTCCTGCTGACTGGTGCCTGAGCTGCCCGTCTGATGTCCTGATTTAAACCTCATGCAAGTGATGGAGTTCACTGAAGGAGTTATCCATTCTTTAGAGACAGAGAGATTCCCATCTGTTAAACTTTGTGTTGCAATAAATCTTAGCCAAGATGTGGCAGATGTATGTGATTCTAAAATCACATCACTTTTCAGGACACATGACTTTACTCTTCTGTATACACCAGTGTGTTGATCTTGAGGAAAGCTCGAGTATAAATGTTCCCATAGGTTCATCCTCTTCCTTTTTGAGCAATGTGATGTGCACATTTACACTATTGACGTGCATATTAACTGCAGACATCAGTCATTTGAAACTCATTCATAATGAGTAAATAATAAACTTGAAGGTCTTCAGGTGGGTGTTCCTAACTTCATGAAATCTCCCTAAATAATTTTCTTTAAATGCAATTTTACCTTGAATTTTGAGATAGAACTGATCCAAACTCAGAAAAGCAAGTCAAGTTTTGAGAGAAAAAGCAAAGCTGAGAAACCTTTCCATTTTCTGATGCAGAAATTATAACTGATACTTGGATTAGGAAAGTTTAAATACAAGTATTTAAAGGGACGTCATGTTTCCTTAAAGATATTGGAAAGCAGCAATCTGCCTTGGTATTATTATGAGTGAATGAATATTGTCATTACAAGTTCTTGTCTTCTCAGGGGACCACACATCCTTGACTACTACAGTTTTGTGTATATCAGCTTACCAGCACTGTAAATATAAATGTTCTGATGCAGGCTTGTTCTGCTACCAAAAGATGTGGCTGAAGAATTTAAGACAAGTCTGTCCACCTTGATAATCTATAAAATTACCAGTGCTTTGTTCTTCTGATTTAAAAAAAGTAAGATGTGGTTGTCCTGTTACATTTTGAGAGAGCTAATGACTAATTGACTGTTTGAGACTTTGTTGTTGTTGTTGTAAATTTGTGAACAGATTTGTTTATCAAAACAGCATGCATGACATTTTAATGGTGATGTTAATGAAGTAGTGCTACTGTCACTAGGAATACTGGACTCTTTTCCCAAATTTTTATGGTTGTGTGGACCACTAAGATGGTTAGGAGGAGGCCTTCTCTTTCAATAAAACTTAGATGCATAAATTGTGGGTAAACAGGGCAGGAGGAGTGAGAGTGATGTGGAATCTCAGCTGTAGACTCTCAGCTTAGGACATCTTAGCCAGTTTGGAGAGTTTCCCTGCTTGATTTGTCCCTGACTTCTCCCTACTTTCACCCTGTCAAGGCTTTCAGAGGGGACTAAGAGTGATAGGCTGAAATGGGGTAACAAACCCAGAAGTGGGACTGACCAGAGAAAGGTTTGCAGAAGAGTGTTGCTCTTCACCAGGTGTTCTTGAGGAATTCCTGCATTCTTTGCATTTTGTCTTTAATCCTCGTGGTGGCAGCACACGCCAAGAGAAAGGGAGCCAGCCGAGTGCTGCCGACCTGGGTTTTCATTACAGTTAAAATGAACGTGCTTACATTTTTAGCTTTTGTTTCCAGTGCGGCAGCTCAAAAACAGAAGGTCAAAACTTCATCATCTGTGATTTCAATTTTTATGAACTTCTGAGAGACATTAAATCGAGAGAAATATTTCCTCTTCTCCTCTACTCCCCTACACCAGCAGGTAAAGGCAGCGTTTGTGAAGATCCTAAGCTGCTGAGAAAACTTACATGGCGAGGTTGGAGTTTCAGTTGTCCAAAATGTTATCCAAAGACTATTGCAGTTTTTGAATGATGAGGGTTTTTGTTAACCCCAGCACGAGTGCCAGGGCTCTTGTTGTTCTAGGCACTACATTGCAGTAGTCTTTCCTAAATTTGCATGCAAAGTCAGGGTCTGTCTGATGTATTCCAGTTGGAAGCAGAGAGACAGTGTCAGGCATCCAGTGAGACCTATCAACACAAGACAAAGAAAGAAATACCGAACGTTGGTAATGAGTTGCTGATAACCAAATAACTGAAAAGTCACTAATACACTGAAAAGTTGGCTGCAGATTTAATACTGTGCTAATTAAAGAAGGTAGATAGAACTACCCTTTGGTATCTGAAACAGCCTTTTCCAAAATAGCATCATAGGCAATTTTCTCACAGTAGTCTGACTTGATAATGTGAGTGAAGTTATTTCAGGGTAGTAGTAGTAGTGTTGGTTTGAAAACCAGCACAGGGATGGGTTAATTTCATGTCATCTGCCTGACCTCAGAATCACACATCACTTTCTTGAGATCTTTTTCACCTGACCAAAATTGTCAGGTATTTGTTCTGTCTTCTGTGTTTCCTTGGCATACTGTGAAGCTATCATCATATGTCAGGCTCTTAAAACTGAAGCCAATATTACTGAAGTTCATAAAATACTGAGGAGAAGGAAATAAGATAGGAAAACAAACAGCAGTTTATATGGAAAACAGGTAAATGTAAGCTGTACACACTTTTTGCAGGACTGCTTCTGATATTTGACCTTAAATTGTTTAAGACTACTTCAGGTGTCTCTCACTCAAGTAAGGATAAAAATATGCTCTGTCTGCACTGTATTCCAGTTAGCAGATTCAAGAACTGGATAACAGGTAATAAATATTTAAATGAGGGCATTTCCTGTACATTTGCATCTTTATTTTAGTTATTTGAAGTCTTTTTTCAAATGAATTTGAGAGCTCAAGATGGAAGTCTCTGCAGAACTAGTTATAGGACCAGGGTAAATTGTTACTGTATGAGAATCAAGAGAAGGATTTTTTGCTTCTCATTCCATAAAGGGCATTAAAATACTACCAGGAAAAAGAACTATATGTTCTCTGTATTCATATTGGTCTTACAGGGAGCGTGCATTAAGCCCAACGCAACTCAAGCAGGAGCATACTTTCTAATATGAGATAACTTGTATACAAGCTTAAGCTGTATTCTGAAGAGGACAGGCTCGTATGTGCAGCTTTTCATTTGCAGTCATGCAAGTTTAAGAGCTATACCACCAAATCTCCAGAAAATCAGTGTTAGATCTCAAAATGACAGTGTTACTCAACAACTGGCAGATCACCTTACCTTTTTCATAATACTTATTTTGCCTTCTTGCCACTGTCTCATTCAAGGAAATTTTTGAAGCTCAATAGCCTTGTTTTATGTTGTTAAATGTGGTAGATTTATGAACTTCCATTACCCAAATCACTACTTGTATTGTAAGTGTTAATGATGGGATTGCCCTTTCATGTAAATATAAATATAATACAGTCTACTGACCTTCACTGCTGAAAAAGCACTATTTGGTGCAGTGTGGTTATGGAACAGAGTAGAAATAAAGTACTTTCTTTCTTGGTGACTGAGATGGATATTCTTTTCCTTTGTTCGTCCTGTTAATTACACAGTGTAAAGCAAGATTGTAGGAAGAGAACTTATATTAGGCCAGTCGGGATAGTTGGAAGTGGGCAAACTGTTGTGTACATAAGGATTTGTGTGTTTTATGGTCAGAGCATTGCTTTTATTCTACAGCCCAATGTATTGCAAAAGCTGAACCACCTTTGAAAGAATGCAAGCATGTGGTTGTTTTTTTCTGTATGATTAGAACAGGGGGAATAACTTGATACTGGGACTTTTTTTTTCTTTGAGCATGTTGTTTGTTTTGCTTTTTTGCTGAGAGTTTTGAAAAACCTTTGAAGAACCCTGCAGGGTTCTACCTGCAGGGCAGCCTAAGACTGCATTCAAGAACAGATATGGTAATAGAAAATGCCCTGTCCAAGGACTGTCTGACATGCAATGTCCTAGACTGAAAATTCAGAGGGAAAATGACAAGATGTAGGAGTTCAGAAAAGTAATTGGTACTTGAATTTTGGGGAGAATTGATTTCTCTGTGAAGCACCTTGGTACACTTGTGTATTACTTGTTTTTTAGAATGGGCTGCTACTTTGTACTTGTGGGGGTGGGGAGAAGAAGGGAATGGTAGACACTAATGGTGGATACATTAAAACTAGGCCAGCAGTTGGTGCATTTATCAAATAGTTGGGGTTTTAATGAATATTTCGCGTTGCATGCAAAATTGAAAGGTGCAGAAAGTATGATGTAATTGCTGCAGTCACTTACAGGTACTTGTGTCTATATAGCCTTTGGAAGCTGTATGGTTTCTGGGGATGGGCAACAGCACTTCAGCCTTTTGTTTGAAATTACATACTTTTTTTGACTAGCATCAAGATGTGACTTTATTGCCCTGTGGTGCTTTTATTTTAAGGCCGTGCAACATATGTCACCTCTAATTGCTGGACAACACCAATTCATAGTATTTGTAACAAGGATCAGATAAGAAACAATTCCCAAGTACAGTAGGTGTATACTACACAAAGAGTAGTTGCTTAAGAAACAGGCTGGTTGCTTCATCTGTTACATATTTTCCATTTAAAACTTTGTGGTTTTCAAACCACGATGTTTCAGTGGTATTGGCAACATTCAAAGACTGATATTGCTTATGGGTGGAGTCAAAAAGATTTCTGTACAAAATATTGGCAGCTGAGTCTGGCAAGATTCACTTTCCAGACTTAGTAAGTAAATCCATTTTAATTGTCATATGATATTATGTCTTTCTTTGCTTATAGAGTATGTTGCCAACGAGTTAAGAGCAAATACAATGATTCCCCACTTTGTTACTCTACAATAAAGTGAATATGGACACTTTTTACTTTATGGAGTCTTGCTGTGTCCAAAAATAAGTTTTTGAACATATTATCCTTTCTTATATGATGTTGCATGGGGAGGAAATCTGCTCAGCTGTTGAGAGCTTTGGGAAATAAAGGTCTAAACGAAATCCTTCTGCAGCATGACCGTCACTAAGTAGAAAATGCTTTTATATACAGCCATTTGACAGCATCTATGAAGATCTCCATCACTTTCTTAGGCTATTCCTTTGGAGAAGATGAATTGGAGTAAATAAACAAAGACTTTGGGTCTATTTTGAAATCTCTGTATAAACATATGGTCTTCTGTGTCTTTAAGAGTCTTTTAGGCATAAGTCAGGATTTTAGTGTAAGAAGAGAAAATATTTTTATTAGGTGGGAGTGGTCTTGATTTAGAGTTGGAGTATTATTTTGCCTATGGTACTGATAAATTCAGTTTGTATATCGGTAAAAAATGTGTATGTGGAAGTGTATTGGATATAGTAAACGAATTCCTTATTAAAAATGTAATAAAATCCTTAAAAGGCCATCTAGCTGCATCATTTTTTGAAGGACAAAAAAAATACTGACTAACATTAAGAAATCTGGTTTAGGTTATCTGTGTCACAGTCACTGAGCTCATGTCCTTTCCCCTTCCTTTTTGTTAATCATTCCCTCATGAGCTCCAGTCATCCATTTGGTTCCACGAGGAATCGGTCAATTCTCCCTGAGTTAAAATGCTGGATCTATAAACTGCAACTCTTAACATGTCTGTCTTGTGTCCAGATTTTTGAGACTATGTTCCTTGTAGAAGAAAGAGGATTCCTAACCCCTGACTGAAGAGTCTTTCTGAGGCACAGCACCGTCTGTTACAAAGAAAAAAAAATCCCGGAGAATGTCTTTTTAAACCCGTGAACATACCTACAAGTCTGCTTGTCTCTCTTCTGCTTCCCTTTGCAGCCCTGTTCTTCCACGTTAAATCCATTGGGGTTTTTCACAATCAGTACGCATCATCCTGTTTTCTTTTTTTTTTTTTTAATTTTATTTCAGTTTTCCTTCAGAGGAACTTCTCGGCTCCAGACTCTGCTTTCTAATCTTTTTTTGGAAGATGCCTTTTGCAAATCCACATTGCCCTTTGGGGGAGGTAGAGCAGGGGTTTACTGAGCTCTACAGCTTCCTTGGCACTCCTTCGCCTGTGTTTGAATATTTGTATTTAGTAAGCCATTTTGGTAGTCTTGTGAGCAGGCTACAGCATTAGAGCATAAGAGGCTGTAAGAATTAGCTACACAGGATGATTTGAGTAATCCATTAAAATTTACAGAAGCTTTACCTTTTAGGGGATTATATGCACTGTTCCTAAAAATGTTGTGGTTTTTTGTTTTTCAGTTACAACAGTATTAAAGCAGTCAGTCTGGTTGTATTCCTCATTAATGTTGAGTCATATATTTTAATAATAGCTGTATGTTTAGAATTTCCTAGGATTTTGTACTTTCTAAAGTCAGAGTGAGGTAGGCGAATTAATCTTTAATTTGATTATGTGGCTATAGACCTCAGATAAATTTGTTAGATAAACTGTACGTGTTACGAGAGTGCTGTATTTGTCTTACGTAATCATGAAGTTGCTATTAGTGCTTGTTACAAAAAGGTATTTTTAAAGACTTTGATGTCTGTAGAATGAACATTCAAATAAATACATGAAAAACACTGAAGGTGCGGTTAAGCAAAATGTGAAAGTCGATGAAGAAATGGTACCATTTTAATTTTTCTAGGTAAATTTTTCACAAAATGCCTTCCTTTTTTTCCTTTTTTTATGACACCTCCACTTTCTTCCCCTCTCCCCAATATTATAACACATGCATTTCAACTTTTTTTGGATCTTTATAATTTGTGAACACTTGCACTATTCACACTTCCCACACTTGTCAATCTCCAGTAAAAACGCCTTCATAAGGTAGATATTATACAATTTAAAACATAAAATCCCCTTTACAATTATTTGTTATAGCTGTCTTCAGCTTCACTTGGGTAGCAGCAGTGAAATAGTTCCCACTTACTGATTTCTCATCATGCTGCTCTAGCAATATCTTCAAGTCCATATTTAGCATGGGTGGCTGGGACCAGGGGAAATGAGGAAAAGGAAGATGTCCAAGGAGCACCTGGGGTTGTAGGAGACAGCAGTGTTTCTTCATTTAGTTGAGGGAGTGCTTCTTTTTTCTTGTCTCGGAAAGACACAAAATTCACAGTAAATAAAATCATAGTAGAGAAGTGAAATGAGAGCCACGTAGGTAATATTAAAAACATAAAAAGCCAGTCTTGCCTTTTTCACAGGATATTGCTAAGTATGTGCTTTGTTCCCATTTCTTCACATAATGAGAAGGAGGTGAACTGTAAGCAAAAAAGTGTCTTCTGCCTAAAAATGGTATTTTTAAAATCCTGCTTGGCAACCCTTGAATTAATTGCAGTTGAGAGAAAATCATCTTCACTTATATTGGTAAAGTGAGCTTTTTTTCTGCTACAGCCTGGGCCTTTTCTTGTGCTCTCTAGAAATGTGACACTCATTGTAATGACTAAGTGAACTAATCTCTTTAATCAACCAGTCAGATGAAATCCTGCCTACTTAGGACCTTTGGGAGAATAGCGTGTGCTGAAGCCTGTTTGTGAACGTGCAAAAAAGGTGCAGTTTATATGCTTTTCTTCGTTAAAATCCGTGCCAGTGAATGCAGGTGGTGTTACCCAGCTTCTTCCTCCTATCATATGCAGCTGAGCAGCGTGTTTTTAGCAACGAGGGTAGTGCTGTAACCAGCACTGTGGGAATTCAGACTGTGGATCAGTTTCCCCTTCCAGACTAAATGACAGTCAAATGTACTTTCCTGAAATCTTAGCAGTGTCTTATCATAGCTGCAGGGTGTTGGTTTGGGTTTTTTTATTTTTTTTGTGTGTGTACACCTCCTTCCTTTAAATACTCTCCCATACCATTTTACTTCATTTTCTCCACTATTACAGCCCACCTCAGGGGTATAAAGAGGGATTTCCAGAACTAGGTTTCCTATCTCTGGGATCTTCTGGCATTCACTGCTCTAAGAGAGCTGGCATGATTGATTCTTAGGGAGCTTAAAAGCGGTCTTGGAGCTGAAGAGGAAGTAGGTCTGTTGTAATAATAGCTTAAATATTGCAAGAAGGCCCTGAAATTGTTTTATGTTCCTGAGTGCTCAGCACCAGTGATGCAAAACTGAAGGCTTAAGGATTGCAACAGCCTTGGAGGGAGTAGTGTGTATGGGTAGGCAGTAAGAGGATTTATGAAAGGTCATGGGAGACCCAAGGCAGTGTGTCAAACAGCAGTGACTAAGGACTGCTGAGAACCCCTGTGTGAAACTCGTGCCTTAGGTGGCTCTTCTTAACTGCTCTGCATTCTACCCTGAGGTCCCTGAGACAGCTCAAGATGGGCCACTAGTAATAAAGTTATTCCCATGCTTTGATAATTAATAACTCTTGTATGCAAGTGTCTGGGGTGTGGGACTAGCAACCAAAAATGGCAGTAGGTCATCTGTATCAGGTTTTCATAACTGGTTTTTTGTCAGGTGCTTCACTGTGTGGAGGGCTGGCCATCAAAACTGCCCGTTAAGAAAGGCACTAGCCTGTGGTGAGCCATGTACCAGCTAGAAAACAGGCTTACGTTGTGCTACGTGACATTTGCTGTGGTTTGGGAGTACTGGTCTGTGATTAAACTTTAATGTTTTACTGAAAACAAGACTTTCTGACCACCTGAGAATATTCAGTTCTGCCACAAATTAGTATTGTAACTTTTAATGAATGGCTGTGCATTTGCACAATATGTGAAACTGGGGTGGTATCCTCACATGAATTCCATGAGAAAGATATTATTGATACTGTTACTGACTTCGAGTTTTGAAAATAAATATAGGAGCCATGTCCAGTTAGCAGCATGATGGTAAATTTTCTGTTTATGAAGGACTCTTCTCAGGTACCAATCCTTTATCACATTTTGAAAAAGTGGCTGAAAATGTCTCATGGAAATAGTATAAAAATTAGTATTATTAAAGCTAGGGTTTGCTTTTTTGGGAAATGGTCTGTGTTTGCAGGCCCTGCATAAATATGTGATATGTCAAGTGCTGTGTTTTTGTCAGTTTTTAAAAGTATGGTATCAGTTGCAGCTAATACTCCTTTTCAATAGGAAATAAAATTATCTATGGTACACATTTTTACTCTGATAGGTTCATCTTCATAGTCTTACATCATGTCACTTAGAAAAGCAATAATTTATATAAAGACTGAATAATTACAAACCTTATGGTCATATTTTGCAAAGGAGAAGTTGCTAATAGTCCTCCAATAGCTGGGGTTAATGTGTATTTTTTAATGAGACAGATTTATTTTCATGAGAGCCAAAGTTCTTTCTTGCTTAGACTGTGAATTCCATAAGGGAATAGTAAGGAGTTAAGAAGGAAACATGATGAAATGTTGGTCTTTGCATCCAAAAGAGGATTTAAGTCATGAACTCCTGACCTTGTGATCCTCAATTACTTATCCTGGGTGAGGGAAATCTGTTCTACTTTAATGTTTTTATTATTGTGACTTGGAATGAATGTAAGCATTTTTTTCTCTTAGAACGTATTTAAAGAAAGTAACTGGATTAAAAAATACTAGATCTTTTAATTTTTCATCCAAGTTTTTTTGCATAGCCGGCTTCTAACAAAAAAAAAGTTTTAGAGAGGATTGGTTGTTGTTTTACAGGGTACACTGAACCTTGACAGTGGTACATTGAGAGCTGATGGCCAAGTATATTAGAATGTTACCTAATAAATAATATATTTAAGTCACTGTTATGACTTGGCTTCTAAGAAGAGCACTGTAAAGGCTCAGTGCAAGGGTTAGCCAGTGGTTGCCTTAACCCATCTTCTGCAGGTATAGGAAACCATCCAAACACACCACCAATTTTTAACAGAAAAGTAGGTTTTGCCTTTATTTCTAATGTATCTTCTCTTTTACCAAAAAAAAGAGAAAAATCAGACCCATGTTTTATGTTCCTAGGTGTCTTTCTGCTCACCATTTTTGAACATCAGGACTGTTTCCATGTACTGTGCCATGTTTGCCTCTTTTATTTCAAACATGGGAATTTTCTGTGAAGTGTAGGAAAAGCAGTGCAGATATGTTTATGCAGCTGCAAATTAGTCCCCACTTTAGAGAACTCATTTGTAGGTCTCAGGGTTCAGAGCTTCTTTAGTAAAATGTGAACTCACATGGAGATGGAAGAAGGCAAATGGAAATGAGTGCTAGAGCAATCCATGTTAGTATCACTGAAAATTAACTCCTGACCTAGCAAAGCACCCAGTTTTTAAATCTTGTTTTTCAAATGATAAATCGTGCTGTTATAAAAGCCAAATGTATTTTTTGGTGTGCTGTAGCTCAAGGTCTGCTTTAAGTTAAGGTTACTTAACTTGTCATTCTGAATGCTTGTGTAATGTTTCTTTAAGTGTTTAGAATTCACAAAGTATTGCATACATTTGCTTTACAGAGCTGTGGAAATCTCTGCAGGAAAATAAGTGAAGAGAGAAGAGGAAATAAAATTGTCACATCCTGGGATCTGACCTGATGTGACCAATTGGTAGTTCCACCGATTAGGTTGCAGATAGGATTTGCAAGGCAAACTATTGAATTTTTGCTGTGGACTGGGAATCTCATGTTTTTGCATCTAAGATATCAAAGAATTCTTGTGTTTGGATTCTTTGTTTCATAATATTAATGCAGTAGATCTGCACATATTTTAGCAAATATCACTGGTCTGAAAGCTATTTTTGTCAAATGTTGGAAATGTGTTTTAACAATTCCCAAAGATTGCTTTAGAAGAAGTTTATATAGGCTGTCATAACTCATATGTCAGTTAACAACTTAACATCCTCAAAGTCTTTCTTTAATCATTTTTGCATGAAAAACTTAACTTTCATGAACAGAAATAAGTACAATTGTTCTCATCTGAAAAGTCAAGTGAACATAAGCATGAGAAACAACTCCCTGAGAGGCAACACATCTCTAGCAGAAGAGTGCCAGTATGCTGCTGTGAATACTCAGGGCAGTGATAAGCTCTTCCTAACTCATTTTCCCATTCATAAGTTGAAGTTAATGACATTTTCTCACTTTTTTTTTAAAGCAAAAGCAAAGTGTTAGGTCATTCATAACAGTTAATATTGTGAGCACGGAGTTAGCGTTCACTTAAAACACGCGAAGACTGTTCTTCATGTTTTCCTGGTTGATGCCTGCAAGGACACTTGTTTTTATGCTTTGGCATAAGCAGCCTGTGGCCCGCAGGCCTGCTGCTGAATCCACTCTTGGCTGCCCTTTGAATAGGAAGCTCCTTACAAGCTCTCTGTATTGCTCCAAATCTGGCAGTCTCATCCTCAGGCATCGTCTTTTGTGCGGGATCTTTGGCATGAGCCAGGGCTGACCTGGTTAGGATGAGCTTTTCTCTGACTTTGCACACAACTGTTTGCACAGATTTCCCAGGTGAAAGGTGGTGACCATGTGCAGTAATCCTCCTTACACAGTGGGGAAAAGTGGTACGTGGCCTGCATGACTGGAGACTGGGATATGGTGCTAGGAACCATTTAAGCAGTGCTTTGAAGACTCATTTGTCGTTCTGAGGCTCCTT
Organism: Callaeas wilsoni; assembly: GCA_013398955.1. Lineage (NCBI taxonomy): Eukaryota > Metazoa > Chordata > Aves > Passeriformes > Callaeidae > Callaeas > Callaeas wilsoni. Next base: position 28,011 of record VWPU01010435.1, read on the forward strand.
AGAGCAGTCGCCCCCACCATGTATGTGGATTTCACAAATACCAATAAACTGATGTGCACAGCAGCTAATGGAGAGGAGATTTTAGTAGCATAGGAACCTGGAAACTGAATCTCATAGTCTCTAATTATTAACTGTTTGTTAAACTGTGGTATGGGTTGAGTTGTTTGGGATTTTTTTGAGGTGGGTTATATTTCAGGAGCCGTAGTTCAGGGCTCCTAAGACTTTCCATGCTTTCTGGTAAGCACTTTCAATTACGTGTTACATTTTATGTATTGAGCTCATGATACCTGTATATTAGTGGCATGGCTGCCAAGTCCAGCATCTTGGGACACAACAAAAAAAACCAATAACAAAGCAACAACAGCAAAAAAACCCCCAAACACAAAACCAAAAACAAAACAAAGACAAAAAAAAACCAAAACAAAAAACCCCAAACAAACAAAAAAACCCAACCCCACACCCCAAAAAGTTGAGATGAATGCTTTAGAATTAAAATGCTTTAGATTTAAAATAATTGCTTTAATTCACACTGAAATCCTGTGAAATTAGAAGAGAGAGTATTTTTCATGTTCTGTTTCGTTTTTAAGAAATATTCAATTGCTTTAATGACTTTTGCAGTTCATAGACTCATTCACTACAGCTTTGCAAGAGAGGAGTCAGGAATCCAAAAAACAAGTATCCTTTGCAGCGTAGCACTTGTTCATTCCCTGAGGAAGTCAGTTTTGTGCTTAGCACGAAGAAGGAATTCTGCTGGGAAAAATAGAGCATTGTCATTTAATTGGACATTGCATCATAAAACAGATTCATGAGGGAGAATGAATCTGGAGGGAATTAGAGTCACACAGGTATCCTTAATTTAGAAGAGTCTGTGTCTTACTAGTTCTTGCATTTGTATTAAAATAAGCTTACGAGACATGCTAGATCTTATATCAGCTTGACATGAGCCACCAGAAGGATTCTTGATGTATTGTGCACAGTCATGTCAGTGTGACCAAAATTCTTTCTGTTTCCACCCCTCTAACCTCCAGCATTGTGGTGTCTCTGGTTGCCACAAATAAATTCTGTCTCACAGGACTTCTCTGAGCTGATATTCACTGCTTAACAAGATACTTGTCAGTCTCAGGTCCATAGTTTATCAAATTCATTTCCACTCACTTTTCCATTAGTCTCTCCTTCCAGAAATAGCCTGCCTTTTTCTTTGACTAAGTCCTGGCTGACATCACTCCTGCCCAATCGTTCCTCCTCAGTTACCAGTTCTAGGTTCTCTCTACCTTTTTCAAGTAATCTGCAGTCCCCGTAACTTTTCTTTTAGCAGCCCCTGCTCCTGTTCTGCATTTTGATGATACCACTTCTAAGTCCACGACATTTGAACCTTGCACATAAGACATGAGGAGCATATGTTTTTTCCAGACTTTCCTGGTCCCTAATCAACTGCAGTTTTGGGAATACAGAATTTCTTGTGGGTTGAAGCATTCCACCTAGTGAAAGCAAGTATGTACCAAACAGGTGCAGGATTCTACTCCTTCTTGACTCCACTTCAAAAAGAAAAGGCTTGGAAAATTGACTAATTTTGGCAGATTTTCACATGGATAGCAGATGGATCCCATTATCTTAAAGTTTACATTGCCTTGCGGACTTCCAGATCTTGACTTAAAGCATACGGATGCTAAGGCTTGTATTGTGTTCGTGAGCTTTTTCTTTGATTTTAAGATGTCATCTGTGTATGTTAAACCAGGCAAAGCAATCTATTTTCACTTTGTTCACAGAAATGACCTGTTTTGGCTAAATTTTCCAAAAAGTTCAGGCTGACATGACTCTCAGCACGGAACATTTCTTCACAGCAGCTAACATTTGGCGAAGACACAAGCAGTTGATAGCAGGGTCTTAAAATGCGAGTTGTCAGACAATCTTATTAATAGGCAAACTTGGAAGCACTGCTGCTGATCCATTTCAAGAGCTCTTAAATTTGAGGTGCCTAGGTGTTTTCTACCCCAATATGTATATTTTCTATAAAACTTAGGTAGCTAGTCATTGATGACAGTCACTGAACTCCACAGTTACGTTGCTTATGCAGCGGTATGGATTTGTAATGTAGTTGTCTGTCTATTTTTTAAAGCCTCAGCATTGGTAAGGTTTTATTGGCAGACTAAGGACCGTAAAAAGTTTAGGAGCTACATTTAAATGTCTGCTATCAGGCAGTTCACTGAAATTTTCAACTTGTTTTTTGTAGTTTGGTGATGAATATGTTTCATGCTGTACTGTTAGGAAGTCTGGATTAAAAAGGAGACACTATTTGGGTTGAGATGTCAGCTGTAACTTGTCAATGATGATGACAGCCTGCATAACCCCCTTAGTCTAGGAACCACAGTCTGTTTTAAGCCAGGACACAACTTCCTGTCTGCAGGGCAGTTTGGTCTTGGAAAATTTCAGGTGTTTGTCAGTTCTTAAAATAATTATCTTCGTAATAAACTTGAACCTGAGTTTACATCCATCAAAGTAAAAGAACGATCAGGTTTGTTGTTGGAGCAATGCAGATTAGGTTTATGATGATGGGTTTTCTTGATTAACTGTTGAAAAGTTCCGTTTGCTTGACATATTCCATACAATATTATGAAATTCAGAGTATGCTCTCCAAAGACATTCGAATTGCCATGGTTGGACTTAGAGTAAAATAAGGTGTCCCTCAAAATAATAAAAACACAGGGTTAGAGAATACCTTTCAGGTGGACCTCTCTGATGAAGAGCTATATTTAAGCTCTACCTGACAAACATTTTTCCAGCTTGTTCTTGATGATCCTCCAGTGTTAAAGATTTTGTTGATCTTCCGAATTAACCTGTTGCAGTGCTTATGTGATTTTTGTAAGTAAGCCTTTTCCTGGTATCAAGCTGAACTCTCTCTTGCTGCAAATTAAGGTAAAAATTTCCTGTTTTCTCTGAGGGAACTGATCAGTGTCTTCTTTGCAACAGTCTCCTGCATTTTAAAAAATATTTTGTATTTGTTTCAGTTTAATATCTTCTGTATTAAACACAATTTGTTCAGTCTTTGTTTACAGGTAAGGCTGTTTGTACATGCTACAGTTTTTGGACACTGTACTCTAGAACTGTTTTGAGAAAGTCAAGTTCAAACATGAACATCAGTAATGCCTGTAAAGTGTATTAAAGAACTGTATCCTCTACCTGTTACTGGAATATCCTCCTTTCTATTAGAAATCTGTATTTAACAATCAGGATTAAACTTTGGGCACTATCCCACCTGTTGCTACACAACCACTCCAGTATTACCTAGATCATCCAAATGGTATGTAAACAGTGGTTTGACCTCTTGGCTCTTGTGACTCTTAATTTTTGACTGGCATGTTAGAGGAATTGTAAGTGGGCTGATCAAAGTAAGCGCAGAATAGAAACTGAAAGCGTCTTACCCACCTGAACAGTGTTGACTGGGAAAGCAGTCTACCTCACCGTGAGCTCGAATTACTTTACATTACCAAGCTTGCACAAAACCCTTTACAGTGGATTAGGAAATTCCTAGGAGGAAAAAAACCCGTATCTGTGATATGGATCCTTATCTGTGTTGACATATTCAATGAGTTTTGAAAGGTAGCAAGACTGTTCATTTGCTTACTCTCTAGTCCTTACATTTATCTGACATTAGTTCAATTTCAGTGTTCTTGACTGTGGAAGGGATTGCAGGGAACTTTTCTTTCCTTTTTTTAGTTACACTTAGTGCGTAATTGGAGTTCAGGCATGTAATTTTGTCTTTTAAGGAAGTCTTCATGGTTGTGCAGAAGATTTGGTTACAGACAAAATATAATTGTCTAATATGATGCTGTTTGTGGTTTCTTGCTTTACTCGAGGTACCCAGCTGGTGTGTGCTGCTTGCAAGTTCATTAACACATTTCCTGCCTTGGCAGGAACCTCAGCTACCAGTGATACCCTTGACCTCGCTGTTCTTCCTGGAACAACTTAGAGTTAGGACTTCTGCTCTTTTCTGACATGCTCACATAGATCAGCATGTCATGTTTATGGCCTGTGGAGCAGAGCAAGCACTACCAGTGTACTCTGGACTCTTCTGGGCTAATTGCCTTTGAATGGTTGTCTGTGATTACATGAGCTCGTAACGTTGTTCATGCCTTGCAGCCCTCTGCTCCGTGAGACACCATGGGGTTCTGTCTAACCATTCTTCATGAATTGTCCCTGCAGGTGGTTTTATCTGATTTCTGTTTTCTTTTAGAGTTATGATTTTTTTTTCCTAGGGGCATTTCTTTCTTCATCTACTCTGTGTCCACATCTTGAAAATTTACTTATTCAGAACATTTTTGATATACTGCTATTTCATGCCAGTGTAAAGAAAAAAAAAAAAACAACCAAAAAAACCACAAAAAACCCCCCCACCTAAGAAGAATCTGAAACTTTAAATGTTCCTTTAATGTTCTAACTGAAATGGAAATAGTCCACCACATTTTTTTAAAAAGCAAGTTTTTAAGTAATTTTCTTGAACTGAGCAGTGACTTCCTTTATGGATGGACTGGTTTCACATAAAAACATTCAGGAGCTGAGCTATAGCTGCTGCTTGAAAATTCTTAGGAACTTGGCATTGTTCCCTTCTTATTCATATTCCTTGAAAACCTTTTTGTCTCCAACTGATGATGCAGAGCAGTGAAATGCCATTCAGAGGACTGAAGTCCAGAGTCTACTTTAGATACAAACTTCGACCATAAAAACATAGCATTGTCCTTCTATAGTAAGGACAGATCTTTAGATTCCAGGTGTCAGAAATGGTCACGTGTATGTGTTGTAGATTTAGACGTTTTATGCAGAAGACTCTGCATGCTCGTTATAGGACCTTTAGTTTTCAGCCTTGTATGAATAGACTTTATTTACACAGCACACTTTTAGAAAGCATTTTTTTGAAATTACTGTAGAAGGTCTTATTGAGTTTCCAAAAAAAGAAAAACCAACCCAGAAGTCATTAAACCTGTGGGTCTACGTATATGTACAGCTCCAGTCTTACCCGCTGTGAAACGGTAAGTGGGCGTTCTTAATGCTAATACATTGTCCAGAAGTATAATCTTATTTAAATTTTGTGGGGGTTTTTTTCTTTTCCTGTCAATGTCACCCACGTTCAAAGTGAATACTGATTCTAAGTTTAAAAAGTAACATTAGTATTTGGATTCCTGAATGTAGTATGAACTGTACTTCCTGGTAAGATGTAATGTATGGATCTGTACAAGATACTGTAGCACTGCAGTTTTAGGCTGAAATAAATTTAAAAATAAACTCAAATCCAGAATAGGCTGTTCTTAGCTATACCTGTGAAATTTATTCCGGTTCAGACTGTGTTTACATTGTTAATATCTGTCTTGAAATGCTTAGCAGACTTTAAAATGCTTCTGTCCTTGCTTGCTCTAATTCATTTGGAAGATCATGTGGCTTTAGAGGAGATTTTTTTTTTGTTTGCTTTTAATTTGGGGGAAACGCTAAACATGTTTTTGTCTATTTTTAAAAGAAGCTATAATTATGTCAAAAATATCACAATGAGGAAATATGGAGTATGTATAATGGGTTTTTAATGTATTTAGCATATGGTAAAAATGGAGCCTGAAAAGATTTGTACAAGGACATATTAAATTAATACAGAAACATGCTAAACTCCTTAAAATGGATAACACTGAAAGTCCTTTCTATATTTTTCCAAACCATAATGAATACTTGGTGAAAAACATATTTTGCTTGCACAAAAGTGCTCTGAAGTGAAATAAGTATGCCAGAACTCTAGAGGATGAGTTCCTCAGCCAGCCTAGTAAGTTCAGGATTCTTGGTCATCATGTAAGGTACCTGTTCTTATAACACTTTAAAATCCACAGAGTTAAAACAATCAGAAGTGTCAGGGCATATATGGTAAAATATGCAACTATAATGTTTGTATTATTAGAAAATAGTGCTTTGTCTGCTTTTCTGCTCGTTAAAGTTACTTTCCAATGGAACAGAGTTATTCTAAGAGGGAATAAAAATTGGGAGTCAGTTTAAAGGGTTTCACAGTTTTAATTTTGAAATACAGGATTATCATGATACTAAATACTTAAAATCTAAGAAATTAATAATCAAAACTAGATTGATATATAAAGAGAGTACTAAATAATGAATAATAAACTATGTTAGAATAAGAAAACTTAATTCTGCTTTCTAAGAATTTTGGACTTGTGAGGTCAAATGAGTTTAAGCTCTTTTAAAATACATTATTGAAAGAACAAGGCAGTATCCATAACAGCATCACAATGCAGCAAACTTGGAGGAGTTCTTCTAGTATTCAAGACAGACTTAATCTTCAAAATGTACTCATGTCAAGTTGTGCAGGTATTTTAATATTTTTTTTAAAAAAATCTAGAAAAGAAAGAACTTGAATATTAAATGCAGTGAAATTTCTGCTAAAGAACACCACAGGTGACAAGAAAAAGAAGTTAGTAAAACACGGCATCGATACCTGTCTCCAGAAAAACTACTGTAAATGTATTAAATTAACAGAACCAGGTTTACATAATTAGTGATAAAATCATAGATTAAAGGTATTCACACTGCCCAATTTTAGACTCCTGCAATATGATATAACTTTCTTAACCATGAAACAACAGCTTCTATGAAGCAGCTGAAATGGATGCTTCAAAGCAGTAAATGTTTCAGCAATATAAGTTTAATTTTCCTGTGTCACTCTTTCCCATTCTGCAATACCTCAGGAGAAATTTTACTCTTTTTCACCAAGAGAAGGAACACAGGGATAATCACCATGTACACTGGGTGCCAGAACTGTCCTGCCAACTGGCCTGACGTTAGGACCTTTCCTCAGCTGAACTGTGTATATAATTTAATTTCCTGTTACTGTAATCCATAGTGTGGACATTTTTCTTAGTGTGCTCTCTAACCTGTTCTAAGCAGTGTGCTGTCTGTGGTACAAGCCAAGCAAAATCACCCTCAGTGCTGTCCTGGGGGCATCGGGCACAGCATCGCCAGCTGGGCAAGGGAGGGATTGACCAGGGGTTGAGCCCCTCTGCTCGCTGCTGGTGCGGCCTCACCGTGACGCCCATGAGCAGGGCTGGGTGCCACAATGTAAGGAGGATAGAGAGCTGTGGGAGAGCATCCAGAAGAGGAACACAAAGATGATGAAGGGTCTTGACGGGAAGCCATGGTCTGTTCAGCCTGGAGGAGGCTGAGGGGAGACCTCATTGCAGTCTACAACTTCCTCGTGAGGGGAGGAGGGGCAGACTCTGAGCTCTGTGGTGAGTGGACCGGAGAATATTGCATGAAACTGTGTCAGAGGAAGTTCAGGCGGGATATTAGGAAATTATTCTTTACCCAGAGGGTGACTGGGGACTGGAACAGGCTCCCCGGGAAAGTGGTCACAGCACCAAGCCTTTCAGAGTTTGAGAAGTGCTTGGACAATGCTCTCAGGCACATGGTGTGCCTCTTGGGGTCTCCTGTGCAGGGCCAGGGTTTGGTGTTTGATGGTCCCTGTAGGTCCTTCAGGATAGTCTATAATATTATGACTGTTGGCTCCGAAAAGGAAGCGCTCTTTAACAAATCCTGCTCTCAGTCCTACCCATAAATGAAACATTTCAATGTTGGGGTTTTCCTTCTCATCTGTGTTTTCCCATTGTAGATGTTTTGAACAGATGGCTTCAGTTTTATGAAATATGTGGTACTACCTTCCATTAAACTCTGTGAACTAATAATTGTGTGTTTATATTTGGTAAAATGTTTACTGTGCTACTTTTATCTGTACAAGGCATCAAGTTTCCTTTCTTGCGGAAGTTTTGCCTGCATCTGAAGCTTAAGATGACTTTTTGTATTACTGTCATTGGCATGCACTTTTTTCCTTAGATTTCACTTGGTGTGTCTTTATGAATCTCAGTTGTTTGTGTTAGTGCCTAAAAGTTTCAAATAAGGATTGGAACTTGGTCTTAACTTGCATTATAGCAATGTGCATAACAAAATTGAGGCTGTACCTGGTTTTAAATGTGGCTACCATAGCAGAATCCTTTAAATGTTCCCCCATCTTTTTCTTTTTTTTTTAATGTCTATTGTGAGAGGTTCTTTATTCATTATAGGCAGAGGGTTGAAATCTGTATGGACTGGCCCGTTAACTGTAAACTTTATGTCGTCTAAACTTATTTTATTAGAAACATTTTAGTTTAGTGTGGAATGGATTTACACCTCTTACTTAGAGGTTTACTAAATATGGCTTACAATAATGCACTTTACGTAACTTTCCTGCAAAATAAAAATTATGTTTATGAAGGAGAAATGTATCCCATCTTCAAACATGCTCTAATTTTTTCAAATATCTAAGAATAGATTTTGGCAGCTGCTGATCCTCTGAGGGGATCAAAATCACAGGGACAGTGTGAAGCCCTGCTCGCTGTAGCAGACATTTCATCTGTCCTCTGCGTGTGTTCTGGGGCTGGATGGTTGGAGAGCAATTGCTTTTTTGGAGACTGCAGGCTTTGCTGTGTAATTATGTTGACATGCCTGGTATTGTTGTCTTTAACTCTTCCCTATGTAGAAATTACGCCTTTGGGCTAAAGGATGGATGTGGAATTTCCAGACCAAGTTTGCTTAGCTGCTGCTGTCAGCAGCAACTATGCGTTCGTGCCTGACTTTGAGAACGTTTTCCTTAGGGATTTCCAAACTTCTGGAAGGTTGTTCAAGCAATGATACGGTTCTTCTAATCAAGCTGCCATAAGCTGAAAAATCCCAGGCATTTCTGTGCATGGGTGTGAATCAGCTGTACAGTACAGCTGCAGTAAGACCAGCAGAGAAGGAAAAGCCATGTGCATTTATTTCTGTCCGGGAAATCCCAGACAAGGATGGTAACCCAGCGTACTCGTGCAACATCTCCTTTCCAAAGCAGAAATCAATCCTCCTCAGGATCCCATTCATCTCCCTGATCTGGGATGCCCATGCCAATATCCCAAGCCTCGTGCTTTCCTACCTCTGGCTTCTCCAAATTTGAACCCTGTTCAAACGTGCTCTGTCACACATGTCACTCTAACCTTGTATTCCCTCCCTTCCCACTGCAAAGGGAGCTCTTTCCAAGGCAAAACGCAGTCCTGTGCTCTTCCCTCCCTTTCCCACTCCCATCCCAGCACACACGTGCTCTGCTCTCCTGCGCTGCTCCTCCCTACCGATGTGCAAACAAGGTCCCAGCACAGTTCCTGCCCTCACCGGTGGCACAGCCCCGTGCCCTGTAGCACTGCCCATATCCCATGACAGAGCCTCCTCCTGTCTGCCAAGTCACAGTGTGGATCCCAGGCAGGATTTGGCCTAGCCAGGTGGCTGCAGGCACCTGGGGCTTGGGGCAGCTTCTCACAGCAGGAAGTTTTGGTTGGCCAAATAATGATCTTTATCTTGCTGCTCCTGTAGAAGGCTGAGCCCAGGAGGCACTGCGCTGGCTCTGTGCCCTTACTGCAGACATGGGACAGGTAGTGCAAGCATAGGGCACCGGGCACTGGGTTGATGAGATCCTAAAATCACATTGTGGTAGATTTTGGTATTTGGCACTAGCTGGGAAAGGACTATGCTAAGCTGTTGTTATTTCACCTGCTGAATTGTTTAAATTGTGGAGAAATATGTTTCTTTCTCTTTTTCTTGGTAGAAAGTGGGGAAAGAACAGTGGATTTGCTGTATACACTCCATTACCTTTTTTTTTCTTGCAACTTTTGTTTCCTTGTGTTTTGCAAACAATTTTTGGCAAATACATGTCACAAGACATCACCGTGTCTCCATGTCTTGCTCATCGCCTGAAGTGATCCATGAAATTATTCCTGTTCAAGGAAAGAGACTTCTAAAAAAAAAATTGAAAATGGACATTTGAAATATACCGTGGAAACAGGTGCCAGGCATTTACCTGGAATGAGATTAATTTTGGCAAATGGGAAAACTCTCAGCAAGCTGATTTGTTGAGGTGTGGGTTTGAAGATTGCCAGGTCTGCTCTAACTGTGACAAGAAGCAAACTTTGTTTCTTCATCTTTAAAAAAAAGTCAGAAAGATAAGAGCTCTCAAATGTTTTCTGCCAACAGAATATAATTAAGCAAATAGTAGAATGAAAATTTTCCATGGCAAAACTGTTCTTGGTGTGCTCTGCAGTCAGTCACATTCTCACAGAAGTGGTGAGTGGCATTTTTTGCCTTATCTTCTGCCACTTCCCGATATTTTCTTTTCCCATTCCTCAAATAACATTCAGCCCTTTCATTAGCTTTAAATGAAGAGAAGACAGTGAACAAATTTTCTGAAGATAATCTTGGGATGGAGATACACACCTCAATTGAAATATTTCCAAAAACAAACTGCCTTTATGGTAAAAATCCATGAGAAACGGTTGGGTTTTTTTAATGAAGGCTGTAATATCAGACACATATTTAATACAATTTCTTAAATGAGAAATGTATTTTTTCACTAAAGAAAATTATTTTCATAAGAATTTTAAAGTTCCAAGGATATTGGATCAAATACTCATTCAAGCCTAAAACCAGCCCTAAAACAGCTCAAACTCCATATTTAAATTTAAAAATACTAAATTGAGTATCTCCTTTTTATAGAAGATATGGTATCTAGAGCTTAAGTTAAACTTTGCCCTCTTTGTTGCAGTGAGAGCTGCCCTTACCTGACCGTGGTATAACCATGTTAATGTATTAAGCCAAATCTAAAAATACTGAAAAGAGAAGGTAGTTTGGCACACCTTATGCTTTACGTGACTTGTTATATTTATTAACTATATATATAGTTTCTAAGTGAGTAGAAAAATGTGGAAAGCAAAGCTTAAGCAGACCTAAATTCCTTGGAGATGGGATTCCAGTGAGAAAAAGATACCCTTCAAATCTCTGTCCATAAAGGTAAATATTCATTAAATATGCAGAAGTGAAACATAGTTTACCCATATGTCTGCTCTCTCAAGTTTCGTGAGACTCTTTGAACCCGGATTTTCCATGTTGGCACATAAGCTAGCAAAATTTATGTTCTTGTATGTTTAGGCTTGGTTCCTCCTTGCCTGGGAAGCAGAGGAGTTATTAATAGCTATTACTACTAAAATGGTTTGTGATTTCAGGCTATATTAAATGTGTGACTGTCTTCCTGCCCCACTGCATGAGGGACCAAGGCATAGGCAGGACTCAGAATCTGCTGCTACGGAGGTTGCCAGATGTTTGTTGTTTGCCAAATTTTAAACAATTACAAAATTTCCACCATATCTTCAGAGCACAGCTTCCTTCCCTGCCCCCTCAGCCAACTTTCCCCCTCCCCTCCCCTTCCCTTGGCTTTGCTTGTAGCTGTGAGCGCTCGCTGTTCCTGTGGATCACAGGCACTGGTTTCTGCTGACTGTGAACATTTATTTACGTTAAGGCATTTTGCACTGTTAGGTCTACAAATGCAGGCCAGTGAATGGGGGGTTTCTGAAAAAAATTTAACTAAAACCTCTGAGAGGGGGAGAAATAATTTAGACCTTGAAATATGACTGAAATGTATGTTTAACAGCTGAATTCAAAGTTCATAATTCTTGATAATGAATTGACATATATTTCAAATCCTGGTAATTTCACTGTTTTTATGAGATGTGTGTTAAGTTTGGCTATGCTTTTCTCAGAAATTTGTAAAACAATTTCAGATCACTGTGGTTCTGGTGATACACAACACAAAAGAAGTGGAGATCACATTGTGTAAGGTGCATGACCTTACATGAGGTTTTAAACACATTAACATTTTTTCATGAATGAAATTATTTAGTGTTCAATTAGAGCTAATATCCAGGGAAGAGGCTTCTAGTTTGTGGTGTTACAGAGCCAGGAGGTGGTTGCATAGTACAGGAATTAATGATTGCCAATTTTGTTAGCAAATTTAAAGTATTTTAATAATAGAGCAAGTGTTTAGATTCTATCTCTAAATTCAGAACCTACCAAACAGGTATTCAGCCAGACTATTTTTATCCAAGTGTCACTGTTTCTCAAATCAAACATCCAAATACAAATTAGGAAGGGATCTAGAGATGAGGATAGACTCCAATTGTCCAAAACAATGTTCAAATGTTTGAAATAAGGGAAGCTATTTTTGTGTATCCACAGTCCTTTTCTTGTCCACATGTTTGCTCATATTATTTGACCAGGAACTTGCTTTGTAACATTTTCATTGCTGCTGTCCTTGTATTGTATGGATGCAGTTCCACATAGCTTCTGTGAAGGTGAAGCAGGACTCAGAGAAGAGCCTTTACCTTTGCCCTGAATCACACTGAAAGCAGCTGGCTTGCTCACTGAAAGGAGTTAGATGACCTATGGAAAAGTTGATACACAGACCTTCAATTACAGTCTTAGATCTTCCTGTCCATGCTAAGGACCAAAATAAGATTGTTCTGGCATCCTCTTTGTTTTTATAATCCTTATTTGTTGCTGCTTTGTTTAGCAGAGTTTGTAGTTATTATTCGAGTATAGTTCTTGTAATTTAATAGTCATCTCTGATAACCAAAGGCTGTTTTGTCTGGGACAACAAATTAAACATTTCCTAGGAAAAGTGGAAGAGTATGCACAAATTGCAAGTTACTGTATTGTATGAAGTTTTCTGGGTGTGAAGTTATCAGTTACATTGTTCTGGTTTTGCTAGCCATGAATTGTAGAGATTTTCAGAAGCATAGCTTTTTGTTAAGACCTGAAAGCACCTTGTGGGGAAGTATTGTTCTCTCATTCCACTTTGCGTTGACTGGTTTAGACTTTTTTGTTCCTATTCTAGCACCCTTGTCTGTCAAATAAATTGGATTATTCTAGTACATTTCCTTCCCGCTAAACCTGTGTATTTCTTCCAAGGTATTGTATCTGCTCAATTTAAGATTTTGGTATTTTAATTGTGAGTTCAAGATTTAGATGTTATATGTATTTTCTTTGGAAGGTACTTCTATGACTTCTAGCATCTATTTTGAAACAAGCTTTGAAGCACATGTGAGAAATACCTCATTGCGTGTTAGCTGTATGATTTCATAATATATATGTCCTAAACATTAACTTTGAAACAAGAGTAGACATAATCAACACTATCTGAAAAATAACTACTGGACAACTTGCAGTGTGACCAAAATCCCAAGATTTCAATGTAGTAAATTTCCTTTGGTTTCTAGGAGTTGGGCTTGCTTGCAGCTGACACTCTCTGTGACCAAGTACTGTACTTCAAGACTTCCTGAGAAACTTTTTCCTAGAGCTTGACTCTTCTTGGCTGTGTGCTTGGGCAACAGGAAATCCTCTTCTCAAAGATTCTTCTGAAATACTCTGGAGATAGTGAGGCGGCAGTGGAAGCTAACCCTTGGAATGGTGAATCTGCTTTGATCTTCTCAACAACTGTCTTGTGGCAACTATCAGTTGATATGCAGTTGTTCTTTTCCTTCAAGAACATGAGAGTATGAGAGCAGTGCTTTCTTAGGCAGAGAAACTCTAAAAGAAACAAACAAAAAGAACTCCTCTTTGTTTTCCTGTCTTTTGTCCTCTCTTTGGCAGCTATGATACAAAAACAGAAAACCAGAACAGATAAAAAGACAAGGTGTCTGGGGATCTTAAATAGATACATTTTTCTGAAGCTATGTTAACTAACTACACACGTTATTTGGGGGGTTTATGAGTGTTTATATGTTTTGCCTTTCTCTTGGAAGCTAACCAAGAGCTTGAAGTTTTATCACACTTTCACTGTTGTGAAATCAGTAAGTGTGTAGTTACTTAATGACTACCTAAACAATACTTTTTTGTGTGTTGATTTTAATGTAAATTTTTCATTTTTCAACATTCATAATGCACATCTGGAGCCTTGTCGCTCAGATGCAGGCTTTTGTGTTAGATCCCCTCACTTTTTAAGTCAGTCTCCACTAGCTACGGCACAAATGCCCATGGGACTTATTTTTAGCTCACAGACCCCTGCTTTACTCAGTGATTGTTGCTTTAGAGATGCTGTGCGATGTGTATATGGCAGAGTACCAGTAGCTGTGCACAGATGAGAAAATCTTAATTTAACAGTTCCTCTAATTTTGGTGTATATAAAGGTTAAAATAACATGCACATTGGGATTATTATTATTAATCCAGAGACTGTAAACGTGGTCTCTTAGTAACCTGATGGTAGTAGGGAAGAAGCTCAGAGTAGAGCCACTTCAAAAATACACTGGTTGCCCCAGTTGAACTCATGTTGACATTTAAATAGGGTGTCATGTTCCACAACAGATGAGAAACAATGCTTGGCAAGAAGACCATTTCAAGAAGTGTACAGGAAAATGGGTCTACTTTCTCTTTTCCCAGTGGTGGACGAGCTATTTTGGTGCTGGAAACTGTTCCTGTGTGAAGTGCATGGGAAAGAAATAACAGAAGTACGCTGAACCTGGAGAAGGAAAAAAAAAATCCTATTTCACAGAGGGTAGCACAGAACAACCATAAGCCTGTACTTTTACCTGGGGAAACTAAAACCTGGCCATATGGCAAAAAGAAGCTTTGGAGAAGACTAGTAACTAAAATCTTGAAAAGACTAGACTTTAGGAAAGAACTCACTTGGAGAAAGTAGGAAGAGTAAAAGTAGTAGCTGGACTAACTTTTGCTTCTGCAGGAGTGTTGGTGGTATTCTACAGCCAGCTCATTGGCAGTAGTAGAAATAGCAGGGATTAATCGTTAACTGGTTTGCTATTTCTCTGGTTTTAACACACTGCTGCCAGAGCAATGAAGTATATTATGAATAATATAACAAAGCAAATATTTGTAATATTTTTACTGTTAGCCCAGGTGTGTAGATATATATAACTATTCTATTACCTGCATGTGGGACACAATACTTTAAAACTATATAATTAGCCTATCACTTTAAGTAATAGCTTCTTCAAAGCTGCTTCTTTGTTTAGATTGCCTTAGATACTCAGTTGAGAGACTAGTAATTTAAAACTTAATTTTCAAAACATACTGCTTTCTCCTTGTTTTCTAAATATATCAGTAATAAGAGTAAAATCTTGGCACATTGTAGTCAGTAGAAACTATTGTCTTGGACTATGGATCCTATTTATCTAAGCGTAAGATAAATCTAAGCAAGCTGTGGGAAAGACTGACTGGAGAGTGCTTTTCTGACTTTTCTTGACAGGAGTACTTAGCCTCCTTGCTCTTGCATCTTGTGATCTAGGAAAGCAGGATCATTAGTCAGGAAAAGCTTCCCTGAGAGTTAGAAGAGTAAGAATTCAGTCTTCAGTGATATAGGAATTCTTTTCCTGTGTAAAAAGTATGAGGTAGTAGCTCGTTCCTTTCTGTCTTAAACTTACACAACTTCCTGCCAGGGAGGGCAGGAAACTGATGTTCAGGTGATGACTCCATACCGTGGTAGAGCAGCTGTTGTAACTGTGTGGTGGGTAAGGCATTCCTCTCTTTCAAGAGGGATTCGTTTGAGCTTGTCACAGGAGTATCCCAGCTGCCTGAGTTCTTCTCAGTAATCATACTGGGATGTTTTTAACAAGATTTAATAAACTTTGACAGGAGCAGGTAGAGGATAAATCAGTGAGACATCCAATAAAAGCAGGGCTGTAAGATTGTGAGAACATGCCATTTAGCTGGCCTGTGGTAAGAGGCACCTTTTTCATACCGATGCCTTTAAAGGCTGCCTGATTTGAGGTTATTTCCACTACCAACGAGTTTGGGGGTTTGTTATAATGCTAGCGTTGAACCATGTTTTCTGCACATCCCCTATACATATTGAGCGTTGCTTCAAGTGAGGATGAGCACATTGATTTAATTTTCAATTCTTATCCTTCATTTTTTAAAATGGTTTGTATCGTCTAAAAAGAAACTTATCAGCCCTGCAGAAGGGGTAATATTAGGATAAAAAGGGGGAGATTATGCAAAAGAAGTTCAATAACTTGAAATCCCAGTGTTGTGAGAGTTTGCTTGGTTTGTTTTGAAAGCCAGTCCAATCAAATTAAAAGCAGACAAAACTAAATTTGGTTCAAAGTTGGCTCACCTCAGGTTTCAGCAGGAGCTGTGAAAGCCAAGTTTAAATTGGGACAGGAAGGGAGGGAATGTGGTCAATAGCCTTAAAGTTGAGCATTTTAAATAGGAAATCTGTTTATGCCTCCAATAGCACTTGCTGTTCTGATTTGTTTAGAAAAGCTAAAACAATTCAGAACAGTGGAGTTGCTTGAGGCTTTTCTGGCTGGGATTGAACTAAACTTTGTCAGAAATTTAAGCTCATCTCCAGGCTTTGATTCATCCAGTTAAGTGGTGTAAGTGATTCCAATTTTTACTCAAGGCACCATCTTGGCATTACTTTCTTCATTTTCCAATATTGAGCAGAGCATTGATATTTCCTAGTCTTAAGAATACATCATGTAAGCTATTCCATGTGCTTTTCTAAAAGTAGGTCTGATTTTATCATAAATATTAAATCACTGTTTCAAGGCAGTATTAATGAGTGATATATGGGATCACAAAAATTTTTGAAGGGAAATATATTGATATTGCTCACTGCTGAAATGTGGCAGGATTAGTGTGGCTTATTTTTTATAGGAGAAACAGAAGAAAAAGTGTTCACTCAGAGAGTTGAAAACTAAGGAGAATATAATTGCTAGATTTTGTCTGGAATAAACATCCTTTCCCTCCCAAAATCTGCACAGAATTTTCTATAGTCAAGGCCTTTGCATTATTTATTTTATTTCTTTTCATTCTTTAGCTTAACCTCCTTCTCCTCCCATTATTCTTATGCGTCTTTTCGCCTGCCCCCACACCAAAATGCCAAATTTTTCAACAGGGCAGTTCTCACAGCAATCTGCTGAACCATTGAAACACTAGGGACTTAAAGCATCATCTTTGCTGGTTCACTAATGCTCCTAGCTGGATAGTTCACTGATTTATGTAATACATCGTATTTCTGTATGTACAATTTATATAATTTGTGCAACACATTGTATTTATGTAATTCAGGCAAATAGTGGGGACAGGAATTCTATTCAAATTACTGTATTAGAAATTCACGGGCTGCTGACGTGGAAGAAAATAACCACATCCTTTACTCAAATAGCAAAACTCTAAATCTGCAACAAACAAATTTGGCAGAAAGAATACATGCATATGCAGTTGGAATTGATACAGCCTTAATTAAGTTCATACCAAGTTGTTATTCATACATTTACTACATGTGATGTTCTCAATCCAAATCAGATCTTGCATCTTTGGAGTCACTTTTCAAATTATTGGTTATAATATTTTAGATATCTTTAACACAGATAGACAAATCTCAAGACTCAGCACCTCTTTCTGATCTGACAGCTGTAATGGGAAGATGTGCTACGTGTTAGGAGTCATAGCCCAGGATTTGCAGTCCAGATGTGGAGCATTCAGAGGATTTGTGATGATAGTTCATGGTTTTCCAGAGAGGTGAGTTTTATAAAATTCACTGAGAAATACGTGAGACACATACACACGCCGCCTTTGCTCTGTCCCTAATAAGTGCCAGCAGCAGTTCGGACAGTTTTGTTGGAACGCTGCAGCCATCCTCCAGCCCTATTGAATGGTGCAGGGAACAACTGGAATATGTCGGCAGAGCTGGAATTGTAATGTGATGCAGAAGATCATGCATATGTTATGAGAAAGATGTGATTTCATAAATCTGTCAGCTGTGAAGGGGAGGTGATGGTGGTTTGTAGGCTTAATGAGACGTTAGTGAACAGTTATTGTTCGTGGCATAGGAGTGAAGAAACTGTGGAATTTGTCAGGTATTTCATTCTACGGGGAAGAACTCGGTACATATTGACAGCATTTAGATTTGTACTCCCAGAGTACCAGGACTCTAGCACCAGGATTTTCTTTGGATTTGCCCTAGATCATGAAACACATTGGTCAGGAAAGAAGTTAAAATTACATAATGGTCAAGGCTTTTCTAAAGAATAGCCAAATTCCTTGTATTCCCTCTCCCCACCACAGCCACGAGCTCTGCTCTCTTTCCTGGTTTTACCAGTTACAAAGAGTAAGACACTCACATTTGAAGAGCAGGGGAGGTGATCTTAAAGAAACTTAAAAGAGAACTTAAAGGAAAGGGTTACTCCAATCTTGAATTCAAGGGAAGGGAATATGGAGCTGACAAGCATTCCTCCCACTGATATTCCTTTTCTGTCAAATACCTATATTATTTTCTTTGTCATCTGGATTCTCTGCATCTGGATAAGGATATTCTCTGTTCTCCTTTCTTCTCTCCACCTGCACTAAATTTTGCTGCTGCTGAGCAGCACTCTTTTATTCCCATCATTTTTCACTACAGCTTCAATCCCCTTTTCCTATCAGCTCTTTTCTTCACTCTTTAATTTTCCTGGCCCTGCAATCCTGCATTCATGTATACAGTTTCTCTTTTCAAAAGTAGTTTGATTCTTAAGAATTCTGCTAACATTTCTTCAAAACAAAAGCATACAAATACCAATTGTAGCATTTTTCTTACCATTTTTCAATTTTCTGCCAGTCGTGTTATGTAAACTGATACTGTTGGAGCACAGTTTAAATTCAGTGCCTAGCCTATCTCTTCCATCCTCTCTCCTCCAGTAAAAACTAATCAGCTAGAAATTAATTTGTATATATAATTTTTCAGATACTGTCTTTTAAGCATAAAACATGTGCCTGGGCTAACATTTGGACTTGAAATCTTGTTTTCCCTTTGCTTTTTTGACTGTACAGTGAAGGCTATACTCTAAATACAGAGGAAAGTGTTGAGACAGAATGTTTTCAGAGTCTAAGCCATGGTTTGAACAGTCACTTTCATATTGCAGGAAAAGGATAGCAACATTTAGAAAAGTTAATCTGGTGAGAGTAAGGAAAAATTGAGCTGTTATAATGATTTATAATGCATTTATTTACAAGTGCGCAAGAACATTAATGTTACCTGTGTCCTCTCCTGCCCCTTGCCCCAGTCACCATAAATATGCCAAACTTCAGAGCTACCCAAAACAGTCCATATATTTTGCTCTGTTTTCTGATCTGTTGAAGTACCCTTTCACATCGAAGAACATTATCTGTTTACATATCACTGTGGAAATTTGACTTTGTGGTGACAATGAGGAGGCATTTTCATTCTGGGAGGTTGGCAGCTGCTGTGTGTGTAGAAACATTCTTATTTCTAACCAAGAACAACCTCCAAAGTTTTTCTTTGTGTAATAGACTTAATGATGCTTTGTTCTTTCTGGTTAAGCAATAAACATAGACAGATTCCAGCTTGGATGTGCTGATCTGGAAGAGGTAAGGGCTTATCTTGGCAGCAGTTTCTGCAAAGGGAAATTGTGTCTCACTCATTTTCTGTAATTCTTTGAATGTGTTTGGGGAGTAGTGAAGCAAAGACAATCAGCAAAAATTTTCTTCCTGTTTCAAAGGCCTTTCACAAATTTTATTTGGGGGGTCAACTAAGTACTGAAACAGTCACAGAGAGAGTGACAGAGTATTCTCATGATATTAATGTGTTGTCTATCTGTTTTAACAATGGATTTATGGGAGAGTTTTATGTCTTTATATATCTGTCAGTAGGCAAAGGAGATATTTTGGCTACACAAATCTAGAAAAGGCTGAGGAACTTGGAAAGGGACCAGGCTAGGAGAATCAGCTGGAAGATTTCTGCATTTTTGTCATTGGAAAGCCTGTATTTTTGGCACAGTAACAGAAAATAAGGACTTCTCTTTTTTTACTTTTGAGACATATAGTGGTATACTTGCACTTCTTTTTTGTTTGTGTTGCTTTTTTTTTTTTTAAGTACGAGATTTTCTCTTTTGAGTGTCCAAAAGCAGTTCAAATACCTGTAATCCCATATTAAACTCTTCTTTCAAGAGCTCCATTTGCTTTTTACAGCTCTTCACAGGTTTGCTTTGGGCAGATCTCAGGCTTTTTTATCTATGCTGATAATCACTTTAAGAATTTTAACTTTAATACGTGTGGCAAATGGCATTTCAGCTACTCTCTCACAACAGTGTTCTCACTTCTGCTTGTTCAGCATCTCACTTGTTGCACATCTTCCCCAATTAATATAGTTCTGAGGTCTGGCCAGGTGCATATTTCTTCAGTCTCTATTCTTCTCGATGTGTTGCATTGAACCTCCCTCCATCCCACCATTATCTACTTACCTACCAATGCTTTTTTGGAATTAAAATTTTGCCCTAAATGCATATTAACAGTTGCCTTTATACCTGTGCTCTTGAGTAACGTGCAAGCTAGAGCTGAAACAAAGAATCAGTAAATACATTAGAGACGCTGCTTAAAATGTCTGTAGTTTAAAATTCAGTACATATGCATCCATAGATTGAGAAAGTTTGGAGCCTTCCTTTCATGTCAGTACTAGAGATTGTAGAGATGGTATTTGTAGAGACTATTTTGGGACAGGGGATGAAAAGAATGTTGAAATAAAATATTAAATGGAATCAAGAGGCATCTAGGAAATATTCTGCCACCTCCAACCTCAATGGTTGTCACATATTCTTCAGAGATTTTTTTCTCAATCTGGTGGCTGATGAATGGTTTCATTTTTTTAAAATTATGAAACCTTGATTGATTGCAATGTTGGTTGTCTTCTTATGACCTAATTTACCTTTCATCTTTTTTATTCAGATCTTAGTCAGAATTGCATAATTTACTAAGTACTGCAAATAGAGATTCAAAATAAATTTTTAGGTGGGCTAGCTATGTCTTAAAAAGAGATGGGAAAGAGAGATGCACTTCATCAGGAACAGGGCAAGAGGACACAGCCTCAAGCTGTGCCAGGAAGGTCCAGGCTGGACATCAGGAAGAATTTTTTTCACAGAAAGAATGGTCAAGCATTGGGATGGGCTGCCCAGGAAGGTCTGGAGTCACCAACCCTGGAAGTGTTTGAGAAGCAACTGGATGTGGCACTTAGCGCTGCGGTCTAGTTGACAAGGTGGTGATTGGTCAAAGACTGGGCTTGATGATCTTAGGGGTCTTTTCCAACCTTAATGATTCCATGATTGTATGATCTGTGTACTAATGAGTCCATATTTATGTTCTTAAAGCCAAGTCTGTACCTACCTGTCAGCTCTGAGTTTGCCAAATCATTGTCACCATTGGACACTCAGGTAACAGTGGTGGTAAAGGATAAACCCTAAGAGGTGCAGCTTGTTGGTAGGAACATTGATGACAGATATACGGTGCAGATTTGTGAGAGGTGGATGCATTGGTGTCGGGACAATGGACAACATTAATGGTACCTTAGAGCATGATTTGCTGCTCTTCAGTTCTTTCCATGGTATTCAGCTTTACTGTTACAACTGAAGAAGTTACTTTCAAGCAGGGGAAAATTGAACAAGAAAACAAAAACATTGCATGCAGCTTGAGATCCCTTTTTTTTTTTAATGTGATCTACAGCTTGAAGCCCCTTTCATGTGTTCCTTAGAAACCACACTGCTGTGAATGGTGATGCTCATCTTCTAGCTGGAGCAGGCCACATGTCCTGAAGTGTCTGTGGAAGAGTCTTGGACAGTATAATCCTTCCCCATCAAACGCCCAGGCACGTGTCTTCTGTGGCCAAAATGCAGGCTCTCGTATCTCATACTAGATATGCTTTTGGTTCTGTGAAGGAAATGTGTAACAGCTTACTGTCCTCTAACCAAAACATGCCAAACATATGGGGGAGGAATATTTTTGGACCCGTAAGACGTGTGGTAGTGGAGTCACTGTGGAGAAAGAAGGGAGAGACATTTCTCTCCCTTCAATCACAGAAGGGGTGATTGGAACAGGTCCTTCCTGGTTTCACTCCGTGCTCCCATTTAGGGGAAGAGAGGGGAGGGCTTCCAGGCTGGTGCCATCTGATGTCTTGAACTAGGCTTTTAGAGGAGACACCCCTTTGATGTGCTTTGCCTGCAATTCAGCAACCATACTCATATTAGTATGGCTTCACTGAAACCTTTGCTTTTAAGACAGCTTTAGAGGTGCCTGATGTTGCTCTGGTCTGAAGGCCCCCGTTAATTTTTATCATAAGTAATGCTTTAGAAGAATGATTGAGACATTCTGTGTTATGAATCTGTAGCAAAATATTTGATGCCATTTAGGCAGCAGCCTTTTGTGCACTAATTTGGGGGAATCTGTCATCTTCTTGCTACTGTTCTGGGGCTTGAAACTGTAAAGAATGACACAGCTAGTGATCTGCAATAAAATTCAGGTCGGTCTTTCCTTCTTTAGAGAAATTATTTATAAATGTCCTTGTTGCCAGGCACTTCATAACTATATAAGTGGGAGAACCTCTTAGTGATATACCTTAATAGCAGAATTAATGATGTTTGAACTTAAGTCTGTTTGTTGAGACTTCATTAGCTTTCCAGCTGAGAGAGCGAGTGGGGGAAAACGTACTCCAAACACATGAGTTGTGCACTGGGGCACACCTGGAGACAAGCAGCCACATAAGGCCCCCATAGCACTACTTTCTCACTATTAAACTGCTGTTGTTTCTTTCATAAGTTACATCTCTTCACTTTTTAGTTTATGTCTGTGCTGGATACCTTTTGTTGTTTTAAATTCTACACGTGTTTGATTATCATCAGAAAAGTGTTCATGTGTGTGTATATGCACGCCTTTTTTTTTCAAGTTTCTGTAATGTATTTTCATTGACTGAGCATCAAACACATGAGCTATTTTTACACATTGATGAGTCCTTAGATAATCCTGTTTAGGATTTGGTTTTGCTTTGATTTTGGTTTCAAACTGTCTGAGATGAGACTGCTTGGAGGCCTGTTAACCACAACACTGTGCTGATGAAGGGTAGTCCCTATATTAAACTTCTTAATGTCCTGCAGCAAACTTTTTCAGTTTCTTAGAACAAGAGGATCTTCTTATAATCATAAGTGTGAAATGCAGTGCTGTGTATTACAGTACTGGATTTTTTTTGCAGAAGAGCCCCCTTTTAATGAAAGTGAATTCCTAGTGCTAAGAGGCAAAAATCATGTTTTACTGTTTTTACTACTTGGCATGCCCTCAGACAATTTGTTTGTTGTGCTGGATCATCACGGGGTCTGTTAGATCATCTAATTGAAAAAAAAGGGAGTTTGTAGTCCTGGAACATCTCCAGAAGTTGTTTGTTCCGCAGCCAAGTCCCTCCTATGCTCTAACTCTGAGGTCATTTCCATAAGTCATGTTTATTATGTTTAATTTATTTCCCTATTACACACTTGGAATCTAAAAATTGGTAATGAAAAATACGACATAAACTGTATTTTAAAAGTAACAATGTAAATACGTCTCTAAGGTTGGTCACCTGGCCTTCAGCCTTAGGTTGAAGGTTACTCATTTGGTACTTCAACAGAAATGTGCTGATTATCATTGCTTCTAAGATATAGATAACGTACTGAACAATGGACAAAGTTTTTTTAAATGGATATATATTTGTTTGTGGGGGAAAAATATCAACGTGCTTTGCTTTTCATGTTTTCACATCTGATTTTTCAGTAACAGTAGATACCTTACAATGTACTCTATTAACATCAGGCCTGCACAGTTTATACCTTTGTTTCTGTTCACAATGTCCCAAGTTCTTCCCTCACCAGCTTTAATCAAGTTTTTCTTGAAAAGTGAGAAGGTAGGGTGTGTCTGGTTTTTTGTTGTTCAAGATCATTCAAAACCTAATCTGCTGCTTAAAAGAGGCACTGAGAAATGGGGTAGGATTTTAGAATTTTATATACTGATCTGTGAGCAGGAGTTTTTCAGGAAACAGGAGTCTTACTGCTTCTTTTGAGAGAGATATTTATGCCCCATAAATCAGTAAGGAGAGTTTCAAAGGGCTAGTTCCTGTCTTTATGTAATTACATATTCAGTGCAATTTTCTAAAATGTGTATCATCTGTATAAAAAAGGAAAAGAGACTGCTGCTGACAGCTCCTATAAGCATGAAAAGTCAGAGGGAAGAGGTTTTAAAGTTTATATTGTTCTTTTATGATGGTTATGGGTTCTCACACAACTTTGTGAAGTCATCTATATGATTTCCTGCAAAACTGAGGCTGTGGCATTGATTGTCGCAGTGGATGGCAGGTATTGAAGAGGCCCCAAACAAGAGAGTAGAGAGGAGAGGAGTGGTTTGGGGGGATAAGGGGGAAGAGAGAAATTTATCAAAGAAGACATCTATAAGAATTAGGGAATGTAATCTTTCATAAAATGATAAGTTAGTCCTGACAATTAGGCTTGGAAAGCAAGTAAGGGAGAACAGGGCACAGAAAGAAAAGGAAGGTGGTGTTGCTTAATGCACTTACTTCCTATTCTAAAGATAGCTATCTCGATAAAAATGTCAGTGGTATGACAGAGTAATTGTAGACCAGGATGTATTCAGTTTGCTCCAGCTGCCTGACCTTGCCTAGCTGTTGTCTGAAATGAAACAAGCTGTGTTCCGATCAGCAGTTTCTCTGGGCTGCTATGGAAAGTTATATGAATCCCCACTGGTGTCTGTCTAGGTTTTGTGGGCTATTGCACTGAATCCTATTTGCTGCAGATTTTTCAGGCTCAAAGGAAAACTGTTCTGTGTGCCGAGCTCTGCAATGCCTCTCAGAACACCTGGAATAATTCTTATTTGGGCTATCCGACCTGTCAGAAGCTAAAGATTAAAACTGAAGTGCAGCTGCTGTGCCAGCAAGCAGCCCAGTGAGGGAACAGTTTCTTCATGTAGCTCATCTAATCACTGGGCTGTCATTTTGCAGTGTAACCAGTCTTGCTCAACATATGTTGACTTTGAGTTGCTTGAACCTGAGTCTTCTGGCATTTTTATGTGGAAAATAACAGATCTTTCTTCTCCTGCCACCCTCGTTCCCCCAGAAAGGGAGTATCAAAGAGTAAGGTCCACCTTGCACACTGAAACTGTGTAACAAAACCTCTGGCATTTGCAGGTGGATTCCAATAACTTGAACACGTTAGCAGATTCTGCAGACTGTCATGTTTGAAAGTGGTGTATCATAAGTTTGCCTACTCTTGATTTAAAGGTCTGTCTGTATCCTGCCTCTCAAGATTTTTGAGGACATGTATGCCTGCTTCGTAAGTGGGTTGATATGGACAACTCTTTAATACAAGTT
This sequence comes from Callaeas wilsoni, assembly GCA_013398955.1. Classification (NCBI taxonomy): domain Eukaryota; kingdom Metazoa; phylum Chordata; class Aves; order Passeriformes; family Callaeidae; genus Callaeas; species Callaeas wilsoni. Next base: position 53,067 of record VWPU01010435.1, read on the forward strand.
AGGGAAGCTGCCATCAATAGTGAAGAAGAGCTCAAAAATAAAAGTAACAAAAATGCAAAGCAAATAGGGGTATACCTGCAGAATGATGGCAAAAGTTTCATAATGTCCATTATAACTCCATTGCAGCACTCTACAGTGATCCTTTTAAAGTTTCAAGCGGGTATTTATCTAAATCGGTTTAATTTAGGCATATGCATTATCTTGTTCACTTGATAGAAATATGTACAGATTTTGAATATTCCCTGTCTTGTATTTTGATGAAAGGTTTGGTCATTTGGAGAAAAACAATTCTGAAGAAAGGAAGTCTTTATAGGCCTTTGATCCTAAGGCAGTTTCATCAGACTTCATAGAAACTCAGCCAGTAAAGGTGAACAAACACTGTGTCCACATTTGGGTGGTGGGGAAACATGATGGATTGACTATAACACTAACTTTAATAGAGAGGTAACTTCATACCAAGAGACAGAAAATTCTTGTGTGTGTACATACAAACCAATAACATACCTATTACCTTAAGCTTTTAATTATATAATTCTACATGGAGAAGAGGAAAGCAATGATATGCTGCTTGCTTTTCATTTTTCTTTTAAGGGAAATTCTGGCTTCCCTCAGTGTGTTGATAGGTAAATGTAAATTTTCATATGTATTGGCATCAGTATACATAAGGCATTTTATTTAAATTGTACTAGCTTGCAGCTGTGGTAGAATTTAGAGGGGGAGGAATTTAAAATACAAAAAAAATAATGCAAAGAATAATGTATTGCCACAATACAGAGTAGTTTACAGTTGAAGCATTTTTCTTCTTCCATCTTTGTGAAGCATCACTGAAGTTGGGGTTGTTTTCAATGTGAGATGTTGAAGATATGAATTGCTTGTCCATGCGGACTTTTTCGTTGCTTGAGGTCATTGGATAGCTTATGGACCAAACTGAATAGCACTGTATTGAAAGAATTATTCCTTTCAAGTGAAGAAAAGCATTAAAATGTATTAGCATTAACTTCTTAAGAAAAAAAGTAGATTCATTTATACCACTAAAAATGATGACTCATCAGCAGAGTTGTTAAACTGCATGCAAAAGCTCCGTCACTTGCTGGTGACCAGCAAGTTCGACTAGTCACCAGCTCTGTACCTTTACTTTCCAAGTTATTTACACATCACTGAGAATACACTAATTTTGGCTTGCTGCCGTGCAATGCAGTTGCTCAGCTGTATTTCCTGCTAGTGACCTTTACTTCCATTTCACAGTGATTTCTGGGCACTGATTATTAGATCTCTAGATTAACTCACCTTGAATCCATTTATAGTTTGAGAAGAGAAAAAGGCATTTCAAGGGAGGGATTGATCAGATAATAATCTAATTTTTTTTTAAATTATATTTTAAACCTCTGTGTTAGAATGATTTTAGTTGCGGCATTGCACCCCACATTTGGCTTACTATAAGATTCGGTCATTTTGCTGCAGTTGCTTAAAATTGTTACTGATGATAGAGTTTTGCATAATGTGCACAATTTTAACTCTTAGTGAATGTAACGTCATGTCTTTACTGTGAATGATTATAGCTGATTTTCTGTGTGGCCCATAGCAGAGGTTTCTCTGCTTATCATTGATATATTAACCCCAGAATGTTCAAGTGAACAGATTCCAAGCATAAACTTGGAATATGTAACAAAAATGTTTGAATCTGGGGTCAGGGTTTTCATGTGCCAGGTAAATAAAAAAAACTAAATTAAAAAAAACCCATAGTGTACATTTGGAATAGAGAAAGCTGTAAAAAAAGAAATTTCATCATTTTTGTATTGTATATGGATAATATAGGATTGGTTTGTTTAGTTTATAAGTAATCCAAGTACTTCCAGAGTATTTCTCAGTATAAGAAATGACTTTTTAAGTTACCATGAACATTTCAATAACAAACAGTTAGAACAATCATCTGCTAAGATTTAGTTCTTAAAATCTGATAGTATAACTAAAAAAAAAAAAACACCTTATAGTTATGTAGTGTTTGTATTTTTACATCTGTTGATATTTTGAATTTTTGAAGTGCAGTCCATCCATTCAGTATTTTCCAGAAAGGCACCGAAAAGAATCATAGAATGGTTTAGGTTGGAAGGGACCTTAAAGACCATCTAGTTGCAACCTCCATGCCCGGGGGAGGGACACCTTCCACTAGACCAGGTTGCTTGTGGCCCCATACCCATTCATTCAACAAGTTCATGGCAACAACATGCTATAAATTGTCCATTGTATACTAACACAAATTCAGGATTCCATAGGCAATTGAAATTACTAAGAAACACAGAACTTGGCAGTACTAGAAGTATTTTGCCACAGCACGAGTGTTTTGTTAATCTTTGGCTGTGTGCTATGTGCAGTTAGCAGAAGACAGCCATTGGCTCATGCTACAAATCACATAAAATTTTAGAGATAGCATATGGAAAGTATCCAAGTTAAACTGGAAAATTTAGGCACTTGACTCAGTGACATCTTTTTCTCTTTCCAACTTACCTTCTTGCAGGGCGTACAGAGAAATAATCTGACGGTTCAGAGAGCTGTAAATAGCAGAGAAGTAACTGGAGCTGGGAAAGCAGTATGGTAAAGGCATGAAGGGAGCCTGAGGAGATTCACAGATTAGCAGGAGGCTATTGTTTGCTGACACAATAGAAGGAACAGGCTCCAAAAGGTGTGTGGACGCCTGCCATCTTCTGCCTCCTTTCCCTCCACTGGATGGGGCTTCCACAGCAGCTCACCATAATAAAGTGGAAGCATGACGAAAGGGATGCCCAGGTGCCCTCTCTCCCCTTAGACAGTTGCACTACTCTCTGAGCTGGACCAGGCTGGATATTGGTGGTGTTTTCTCCAGTCATGCTCTTACCAGATCCAGGCTCTTCTGGCAGCTTGAAACTCTGATTTATTTTTTTTTTCTGTCTCATTTAAACATGGCTTGCAGCATCTCAAGCCAGAATTATTAAATTAGGTGAAACAGTTCAGTTTGGAATATATTAAATAGTTTTCTCTAGTCATGAGAAAGCTCTTTAATACTTCTCTAGAAAGCAGCAATATGCCTTTGATTTCTGTAAGGCAAAACCAGTGGCCCTGACCCACAGTTCTGGATACAACATTGCCTGCAGCAGCCCTTTGCAGTGTTCTGCTGTAGCTGGAAGCTGCAGCCCTTGGTCCCAGGATGGCAAGGCACGCAGTGGTGTGCTGTGTGCTTCACCTGGTCGTCGCAGGCAACCATGGCGATCCCTGGTCTGAAAAATCCTGCTCCTCTTAGTCTCTAATACCAGCCATCCAGTCTAACCTTCTGCATCCCTATTCTCTGTACCTCTGCCAATTTGTGTTCCTTTATCTTCAAGGAAGGTGACCAATGTTGATCATGTTTTCCACAAATTCCTATAACGTTAATATTTTTCTCTTTGTGAGGAATACCTTGTTTGATATGTTCTGGGCCTCCAGTTTGGTGGGGCAGGGAGGGCATATCCCTGTTTAGTTTTGTTTTCATGGTCACTCTGACAGCTCAGGGTCATTCTGAGATGAAATATTTCCAGAAATTAAGTTTTCAGAGGGGAGGACTCTATGACACATGCAAAAGTGCTGCATCTGAGATGCATATACAACTCATATTTAGGCATTTGCTATATTTTTCATAGTTTCTGCAGCCTCAATAAAATTATAAAAAATAATTACATAGAATAAGCATCTGTCATGTACTCTGTGCCTTTTACAGATATAAATCTTGAATATTTCTGAATGTACAGCTGTCCATTCCCAAACACACTATAAATTGTTGCATGGACCACAAGCATTTGAGTGGTACTGAGGAGTTTTAACCTAGCTTAATGTAAGTCATTTACATGTTCAGACAAAGCATCTTTGTTTGCTTCTTCCAAGCTCTCCTCTTTGTATACAGTGTTACAGTGGTTTGTATTTCTGATAAATATTTTGCAGGCTTAGCCTTTTTAATAGCTGGTTTTCCCTACATGAGCACCCTACGCTGTCTAAAGGTTAAGAACAGATTTGTCAATGAAAATTTATAGTGCTTGATTTTATGTAAATCAAGTGTTCTCAATTAGTGTCCATGTAAAAGAACTATGTAAAAGAATACAATAGTCATAATGTATCTAAGATCCTTAAGTGGCAGATTATGATCATATCTTTATTAGTGGTAGTAATTGTGGTGACAGTGTTGCTGACAGGTTAAACCATTTCTTACAACAATAGCTTTTGTGCTGTTGCATCGGGATCAGAAATGCAGTTCCTAAAGATTTGCATATTGTGAAGAATAGGCTGCAAAGACATGGAAGCATAATCTTGTCATTGTGTTTAGTGATGTGGGTGGCAGATTGCTGTAGCTGATTCTGAGCAGGAAGAGTCTGCATATGGGTATGTTTAAAGCCCTTTAAATGTTTTAGGATTGGTAGGCAAATTGGTTGACGATGTTAAGTGTTGTTGTAAGTTGTTAAATATTCCAAGTAGCTATAAGCTTTCTAAAACCTTCTCAATGTTTTAAAACATACAGTACAGTGTCTGAGCAGCTGCATTAGCTGAAATCGCTGGATTAGACCCCTTTTGCACTTGTGCTATTCCTAACCTCAGACACTGCTGTGATAGCTCTGCATAGCATTGCACTGCATCATTGGGACATTAAGATTTAAAATTTTAAGGAGGTTGCAAGGCATCAAGCTAGAATGGGTCTCCTTAAAAAGCAGACAAACAAACCAGAAAACTCCAAACCAAAAAACAACCCAAACCAAGCCTACAATTATGCAGATTGCACAGAAATGTGGCACCATTGTTGATAAGTCTGAAACTTTAAACCCAGAGAAAATGTTACCATCATTTAGGAAATTTTCTCACATTATGCATTTTTATTGTAAAAACAAACTTTTTCTTTCCCAAAGTATGTAAGAAACTACAGATTCCTCAGTAACTTATTAAATGGCTTTTTCCAAAATGTCTGCAAGTTCTATGGACTTTTCAACTTTTCCCCCTGATCCTTCGTGCACCAATGCTTTTATCACCTTTCACCCAAAGTGAAATGATCCTGTAAGAAATATTTGCTCCAAAGAATCTAATCCATGTTGTACAAGCAGCCCAGTAGATGCTGGAAAAAACTTTTGGATTTTAGTAAAAATAAGATCAGTAAAATCATATGGGTTTGAATTTCATGAACTCATTGTGTCAGAATAGCATTTGAGACTAGCAGTGAATAAACTGAATAAGTAAACAGTAGAAAAAGAGAGAAGAGTAGACTTACTTTCCAGGAGATTCTCACACTTTGTTTAAGATTGTTTTTCCCCCTCTCCCACATAAGTATGCAGATGGAATAGTCCTCTATATAAGTAATGTATCTGCTTAGTCTTCATATTGACCATTTTCTCTATCCAGAGAAATAAATAAATTCATGTCACGAAAGCCTGAACTTTAACTGTAACATAAACCTGGTTGTGGAAAGGACCACATGAGTCAACAAGCCCTGTCTCTTCAATTATGAGCAAATATGTGAGAGCTATTTAATCCAGAGATCATCTGCTTTGTACAAATATACCATAGAAATACTTATAGAAAACTGAAGATCTGTATCACAAAAGGCCAAGTGGAACGTGACTCAACAGGTATTTGTTACAAGCAGATGTATAGTTTAAAAAAATAGATGCATAAGGAGAAAAATACTGTGTTGTTGTTTATTCAGTAGGTTTTGATATTTTATCTGGATTTGCTAGTCATGCAGTCAAGCAAAAGCTGTATTTCTGTGGTAAATATTATTGATATAAATCAGGTTGTGAGTGCATGAGGCTACCGACTTACTGGCAACGTTTTTTCCTGAAGCGAATTTTTAATGATTGCTCTTGTGTGTAATTGCATGTTGGGATCCTTAGACAAGGTTAAGAAACAGTTGCAGAATCCCTCAATTCATGCTAAGATAGTTGTGTGCAATGATTTTCTATATTTGTAAGAATTTTCTGTTGAGGGATACCACTGACCATGCAGGCACTCACAAGAATTAGAGCGTAACATTTTAAACATGTAGAGACTTCCTTTTTTCTTTTTTTTAAATCAACCGTTTCCTGGGGTAGCTAAAACTTAATTTCTCAAGCAGAGAAGTTAAAACAACTAAGAGGGATCTAAAAAGTATCTCTAAGTTTATATCAAGATAGAGGGGTAATACAAGGAAATCCCAGGTCAGATGTATTTGGGGTAAATGCAGAGGAAATCTAGCTCAGCAGAATGTCTAAAGACCAGGGATGGAGACTGGCATGCTCTGACTGTGAGTGTCCTGCTCAGAGGTGTGCCTTGGAGTTAAAGGTGAGGTTAAGGCACATCACACTTACGTATATTCAGTGCCTCACAAGTTAGTTTTCTTTCCAGTTTTTTGTTCCTGTCCAAATAGTGAGCTCATGATAGTTGAGCGTTTACTATTAAATGCAAAATTTTATATTACATACAAAACCTTTTACAAACTGCAGACAAATTATTTGCTGTTACAGCTGTGCAAGATGTTAGCCAGCATGTTGCAGAGAATCCAGGACATGTCTCCTGTATAGATTTTAGTCCTTTTCTGAAATTGGTAACTTCAGCTATAATTTTAGCTGACTTCTTTATTTATTGATTAATTCACTTCTAAATTAGGGCAATATTAGCATGTTTTGCCTGGCTTTATGTAAATCTGTTTAATCCCGATGACTCTCCTAAACAGCTGATTAGAACTAATTTTCCACTGCCTTAAAATGGGAATGTATTACTTTGGTTGGGGGGGCGGGAGGGAGGAGGTGGAAAGTTGGGGAAGTGCCCTTGGAATGTCCAGCCAATTGAAATTCTTCATAAACTGAGATACTGACAGAAAAGTGCTTCCTGTTTTGCCAAAAATGTAACATATCCTATAATACTGCTGTCTTGCAAATTCATAGAAGGAGGTGTCCCTTTTGCTTATTGCAAATGCATCCATATAATTTTGTTTAATAATGTTATTTCATTGTAATATGTAAGAATATTTAAACCACAGGAGGTTGCTTAGTCTTTTAAATGCTATTGGGATGTTGCTGGATTTATGTTAGTTTCAATCAGCAGCTTCTGCCTTTGGTACCAACAGATGGATGTGTGTGGAATGATGCCATGTGAGTCTCTCTTCATAGATAAGGAATTTCTAGTCAGAAAAGACAAGAATCAACACCGGAATTATTTTACCAATAAGAGTCTAAAGGGAAACCCTGAGCTGATGGGGATGGCCATAGCAGAAATTCCCTGTTCTCTCTGCTTTTTTGCAGGACATGGATGAGGAATAACTAGCTTGGATGAGGAATAACTAGCTTGAATGAAAGAGGATTGTTCTCTTTCTTTAGTGTAATCATTCTGCAAATCTGTTTTTCACCTGACGCTTTTCCACACAGGCTTCCCAAGGAGCATCTGGCTCCTGCTTAGATCTAATCCTTCCCTTCACAAATGCTTTCTCAGGGCTAAAGGCTGTCACTGTCATTTTTGTGGACTGCTGCCTCCAGTTTTTCTATGGAAAACTCTTCTTTCTCTTCAGACTATTATCTTTAGCCCACAGCCTTCTACTCCATCATGTCACCTGCTTTCTCCCTTTTGCTGCTTTCTCCCTTTTGCTCCCGGTGCTGCACAAAGATGGGGTGGGTTGTGGTTTGTGGGAGAGGAGTAGGCATGGGAGAAGTTGGTTTGTCAGGTGAGTTACATTGGGGCAGCTGCCAAGTAAAGGAGTACGGCTTGGGAATGGGGACAGCAAACGGTGTCAAGAAGCCAAGGAACTACTCAGAGCTTTGCCAGGCCGCTCAGCATTGCCTGACCCTCTTCTGCATCGGTGAATTTGTCCTTAATCCATGGATGTGAAGGCAATTTGGGATCAGGTCCACAGTCACTGTGGAAATGCATACCTCATCTTTTCTGGCATCTCTCCCATCCTGCTTCTTAAAACAGATGAGCCCCTCTCAAAAATTTTTAATGACTTTTTTGAGGTCATGAGTTTAAACAAAAGAATGAAGGTTGATATTTTTTTGAGCATGACATTTACTTCTCTGCAAAGTATGTGCTGTTTTTTTCCCAAACCCTTAGTCAGTATTTTTAACACAGTTAGAGTGATAATTTTTTTGGTTCCTGGTTCATGTATCTTATAAAACTCCAAATGTAGCCTTGCAGGGAGTGTGTACTTTTGTGTTAATATTTGACATCTGCAGAGAGAGAAACTTACCAATAATTTATTACTAGAGAGAAAGAACTTTTTTTCTTGAATACCTATGCAGTTACAATTAATTTTTCTCTTTTCTTTCCCTCCTGATTTGATGCTGAGGTGGAGTAAAAACTCAACCACTAGTGAGTTGCATATCCTGATTTGCAGCAATAGGCTACATGAAAAAGAGAGGTCAGTGAGGAGAAACAGAGGTCAGGTCACCAGAGAGTTACCCACCTAGTGCAGTGCCCGTTCTTGAGAACAGTGTCAGCAGAGAGTTCTGACATCCCTGTGAAAGTTGAGGAAGACTGGCAAGCAGGAGGAATCTCTTTACCAGTGGCTTCGGTCCCTCCTATGCCTTTGATTACCTCCATCTTTCCATTTGCTCTTTTTTTAAAAAACGGAACCAAAGCCACAAGAGAGGATGTGTAAAGGGAAGATGGGCTGCAAACGGTCTGCAGGGTTTCTGTATAAAAACTTTCTCCACTTTTACCTAGTGTTTGCAAGAAAAAGCTCTGCATCAGTTCTGCTCTGGATTGGAGGGGCAGCCAGGTCTCCTGAGCTGCATCTGTAGGAGCTCCCCATTAATTCTTACTGGGGTTTCGTCCCTCCTTTACCCCAAACAGAACAGGCACGAGAAACAAGACTGACTGTGGCAGAGGTGGCCCACCCAGGGTGGCTTCAGCTGGGTTGTCAATCCTCCTCCATACAAGAATGCAAATATGGCCTCAAGCAAGCAGCTTGTGCTCCCCAACAATCAGCCTGAGGCTCTCAAACAGCGCATCCTGAGGTGGGAACTCACAGAGGAAAGCAGAAAATAAAGGTGTCTCCAGTTTCCTTCCAGGAGGGCTTATGCTATATTGCCTGGTTTCACGAGGGTTCGCACACACATACCTGCTCAGTGTGTATTTATATTTATATATATGTGCATACATAAATATATGTATGTATACATCTGTTGCCTGATATGAAGGGGCAGAGGCAATGAGAAATACCTCGTCTTTCAGGAGCACTAGGAACTCAAGGAGGATGCCACATTGGTTGCCTCAGAAGAGAGGGGAAGACCAGGACGAGTCTTCTTTCCTTTGTCCGGAACTTTGTTTTTATTCCTGTGTACAATTTGTACTGGAAGTTGGTTTGGTGAAGCAGCACTGCTGCAACTTTTTATAGAGTTTTAGATTCATCTGTGTGCAGAGGAGACATATTCATATAATAGCTATGGCTTTTCTCTGGGGAAAAAAAAGAGAGCTGGTCCAAAGGGGGTGAAAATTTCTCTATTGTTTATTATTGCTTCTAGGATTTTTTAGTTCAATGATGTTGGGATAAGTGCTGTGTTTGGGAAAAGCAAAGGGAGGGTTGGGACTATAGTTACAGCTAAAAGTTCTTTCTGGGCACAGGTTGCTTATGCGTGTCATTCTTGAACTGTGTGATCTTTTCTCAGGAGGAAGAGACCCAAAAGGGTCATGGGGTTTTTCGAGGGGGAGAGAGGAAATGAGAAATACTTTCCCTCTTTTGGAGAAAGGTAAAAGCAGGATATACCAGGATCCTGTAAAATTCTATTTATTGGCACTGAGCCGTTTCAAAGCTGGGAACAAGCCTGCACCAAAAATCCCAATGTTAGTACGCGAAAGAGGAAAACTGCTGAGGAGAGGAGGGGAAGAAACAAGACAGATTCCTGCAGACTGACTGACAGTAGCCAGATTTGGGACTTAGGTCTCAAACTGAGGTATTTACATAGGTCATAATTACACACATCTTGTGCATCATAAATTACAACTTCTGACAGTGAAGGACTATGAAAATTCAGACCCAGTTAGAGATTTCTAACCAAGCCATTCAGTTTTGAGCTCTCATAGTGCTGTGGCAGGGAGCAAACATGACTGCTCTTTACAAAAGCTATTCATGATATATCCTGTGTCTGACAGCCTCCAAAAACAGCAGTCACCCTTAGCTGTGCTTCCAAACCTATCTGTATCTGAGGTGCTTTTTGCCTCTCCAGACGGAAAAATGTCAATAGGAAAAAAAGCAGTCTGTCCTAAAAAAATGCAGCTCAGTAACACTTAAAAAATGCATATTTTGGCCTGGCAGATGCTGTCAGTCCTGTAGTGTGTTACCTCCCCCTCTCCCCCCATCTCCCCCTACCTATGTAAGACGGAAGATGAAAACAGCTTCCAGAGTCATGATCAAGCAGTACCATAAAACCACATATCTGGCACTTGAATTCCATAGTCTCCTGAAAACTCCACATACCCAACCACAGGTGGAGCAGTACCTGTTCGTTTTCTGGGTCCTGCCCTTTTCACCTTCCTCTGATGTGTGTTTAAAGTAGACAGTACCAGTTTCTCTTCCTTGATTCAGCACTTCCCACCTGAGTAAGGGAGCCACTGAAAAAAAAAAAACCAACTAAACGAAATCCTTCTGCTTGTAAAATCTAGTATCTTTTTGCCACATGCATCTCAAGACTTTTTAGATTAAAATGTTTGATTGAAGTTGATGGCAATCTCTCTTTTATTTTAGTTGGGACCAGGATTTTGCACGCATATTTATCTATCAAAATACAAATTTTTCAGCTTTGAAGGAATGGGGGACTAATAATACTTGGAGATAAAAGCTGAAAATATTTTGGGACTCCAGAGTAATGTCCATCCTTTTTCTAGTGTTCTTGTGCCTCAGTGTATCAAGCATCACGTTTGAGTAGTGCAGGTGGTTTCTATGCAGGGGGAGTTTAGGAAGAGCCAGGTGCTGTTCCGCTGCTTTTGCACTGAGGTGCTGGTTTGCAAGGCAAGAGGTTTGAAGCAACAAGGAATACCTATAGGGTTGTCTAGCTTGAAGTTTCATTTTAAGATCTAAAATGGAGGAAATGAAGGAACGGAGATACGGTTTCTTGTTGACATTTGTTGTTGTAGTGATATTAGACATGTATGTTATCATGTTCGGATTACATATTACCGTGAGCTGTTTGGCCAGCTTCATTTTCTGGTTCAGCTGATACAGTTTGGAATATTCAAAGGGAAGAAACGGCCCATGTGCTGCCGTGACAACTTGTGGAAAGGGACATTTTGTTGGTTAAGAAGTCGAGGCAGGCTGCTTGTGCAGATGCGTGCTCTGTGTGCCGGTGTACGCGCGGGCAGACCCCGGCCGCTCCCACACCCCGGTGCCAGGGGCTGGCTCCCGGCGCTGCTCCCGCAGGTCAGTCACGATGGCAGCCATCACCTGTGCCGGCCTGGGATTCCAGACCCGGGAGTGCCAACCCTTGCTCTGGTAGCGGCCAGGCTCTCCCAGTACCGCCGAGGAACGCGGGGAAAGATCGAGAAGAGCCCCCCCGGGTCCCCGAGCGCCGCGTCCCGCAGCTCCCGTGCCCCGCGGCAGGCCGCGGGCGGGGGTCCGGAGGCCGCAGGTCCCGCGGCGGCGATGCCAGCTCCGGGTTTTGGCGGCAGCAGCGCGCCCGGGGCCGGG
>VWPU01010437.1:0-40594 GCA_013398955.1 Callaeas wilsoni
GCGGGGCGGGGCGCGGGGCGGGTCCCGCCCGCCGGGGCAGGCACAGCGCGGGCCGCAGGTACGAGCGGAGCCGGCGAGCGGAGGGGAGCGGAGCGGCCGGGCCGGCGTGGCCATGGGGAAGGTGCAGCTCTTCGAGATCCGCCTGAGCGACAGTCGCGTCGTCTACGGCCCCGGCGAACCGCTGGCCGGCACCGTCACCGTGCGGCTCTCGGGCTCGCTGCAGTACCGAGGTGAGCCCGCGGCCTGCCGTGCCCTGCCCGCAGCCCGCGGGGCCACACGGCGGTGCGGATGTCCCGGGGGGGGTTCACGGGCTGCCCTGGCCCGCGGGGCCCCGTGGGGATGGTGCCGGGGAGCGGCCGGGTTCCCTTCCCCGGCTCCGGGGACCGGCGGCTCCGGGGCTGCCCCATCGCGGCTGCCCCCGCTGCCGTGCGGCGGCCGGGAGGGGCTGACGGGAGCAACCTGCTGGATTATTTCCTCCTCCGCTTCCTCCTCTTACTTTTTGCTCCCATCCCATAAATAAGCAAGCACCCTCCCCACCCCGTTCCCAAAACAACCCAGCGCGGGGCTGTGCCACAGCAGCCTCCGGCGCTGGCGGGTGCCCAGGGTGGCAGCGGGAGGTGGTGGAGAATCTCGGCCGCCTCGTTCTGCTTTCCCGGAGCCCTGCGGCTTCCCTGGGCTGCCGGCATCGCCCCGGCATCGCCCCGGCATCGCCCCCGAACCCCGAGCCTGGTGTCCCTAGGTCGGACGGAGCCCGAAGGCGTTAGGGCAGGGCGATGGGAGGAGGTGGGCGATGCCGTGTCCCGGGGGGCAGCAGCCCTGCCCCGACAGGAGGGAGGAGATGGGCGATGCTGTGTCCTGGCAGGAGCGGTACCCACCCACGGCTCGCAGGCACCGGCCGCAGCCAGCAGCCGCGTTTAACATCTCGAATGAACTCGGGCGTTTGAGTTGTGGCTGTACTAGTCTGGGAGATGTCCAGGCTGTGTACGAGGTCCTGTGTGTGCCAGGGCAGAGAGTGCCCGCCGGGCAGCAGTGGTCCGGAGCAGGAGCTCTTGGGGTACGGGGTGGTTGTTGCTCCACGCGAGGCTCGGGCCATGCCCGTGGCCGGTGGAGTCCGTCAGGACAGAGGGATGGGGCTGGACTGCAGGGAAATGAGCTGCTGGGCTCGGATCATCCAAACCGGGAGCTTCCTCCCCCGCCTTAGAGAAGTCATTCGCATTTGCAAGTCAGCTTTGTGCTCAGTGCTGTGGAAATGTGAACCGATTTGCTGTTTTCCCTGAGGTCTTGCTTGCTTCTCGTGTGTGCATGCTGCTTCCTTTGTAACAAATTATTGGAGGGGGAAAAAAAGACCAAGTAAATGTAAAAGACCAATGTAAAATGCGAAGTCTCTGTTCAGGAGCTGTCAGGCTGGATGATGGTGCCTATGCTTGCCTGCGTCTTGCTTTCGCGAGCACCTCTCCCAGTTGTCTGCAATAGCTTTTTGGAAGCTTCTTGTGGAAAAAAGTATCTAGGACAAGTGTAAACTTGTAGCCTGTTTAACTCCTGTCAGAGCAAAACAGTTTCAGATCCAGCATTTACCTCCTTGGAGAGTACTCCTAGATGCACTTCTTCCAGCAAAAACGTTCTTAGTGGTCTGGCTGACTTCCCTCCTCAGCCCATCCCGGTGACTTCCATCCATTCCTGAAGGTGCTCTTTGGCAGGGACAAGAGTTTGGCCTTGGAAGGTTTGGTGTGCTGGCCTTTTGTGCTGCCAGCTGACCACGGCTACACCTTGCTGCTGCCTCTACAACTCCCATTTGGAGAGGACCTGCCAGGTTCTGCTCTACACCAGCTCGCCTTTGCTTCCTGGTGGTGTCGTAGGGAAGGAGGAAGGTGTCTCTTTGTTCTAGACCTTCTTTCTCCATCCTTATTGCTTTGATTCTGAGAAGCATCAGGGTCTGGTGTTAAGGACAGGTCCTGAACTCAGGAGGGGTTTTGCTGTGGGACGTGGTGTTTGGTGCTAGTGCAGGGATTTTGGTAAGAGCTGGGGCAGCTGAGCTCTAGGAAAGCTGGCAGAAGCATTGAGCCGAAATCTGAGGTGGGCTGGATGTGGTTGATGCTTCTGCTCTGCTGGGGTCACCTGAGCAGCTCTTCTAGGCTGAGTTTCTTGTGCAGTGGTTTCATGAGCCGGGGTAGAACCTTTCTGTTACTGGTGTCTGAACTCACCCGGTTAAGTCACATTTGGATGTGAAACCAACTTCTGCCAAGCACGAGGGGACTCTTTGCTGTGTGTTCTCCCTCCTGCTGTGTATCTTATGGTCTCTGGTGCTTAAACGCTCCACATTTGCCTGGGGATCTTTTGGGCACCCTCTCCTTCTTTCTGGATGAAGGAAATGTCTCACCCTCAGAGGAAGAGGCCCATGTAGCTGCTGAAACATCATTTTGGTGCAACAGCAGGTGACTACTGGCTGAAAGAGATTTTAAAGGGCCTTGTGAGCTCCGTGGGCTCAGCACTGGAGGGATCAGACAACCTGACATGCTCTGGCTTCCTGCTGGGCTGTGGGGAGAGCTGGGTGGCATCAACTCATCTTACATTGTATACAACCCCCCTCCCCCCCCACACCTTCTGTGGCCAACTGTGACTTTCCAGACTAATAACCTGCTCCCAGGAGAAGGCACAAAATCCTCACCCCTGGCAGGTCTGGCCCACAGCACCAAGGTTTGGTGCTTTCCATTTCCTGAGCCAGGCGAGTCCAGTGCGGTGACTTCCCGGTGCTGTGTTGTGTGAGATCACAGCCAGAACCAGCCCGTAGGTGACTCTTCACACGGTAACTTCTGGCTCTTGACAATTACACCTTCTGAAAGGTGACAGTGCAAACAAACAGAGCCCGTTGTGCCTTGCTAAACACACGAGAAGTTCTGGGTCATGAGACAGCGTATCTGGGGACACACCTTTTGGGATCATAAATCTTCCCAGTTACGCTGGTATCAGTGCCAGCCCTGCTGAGTAGCAGTGAGGGCTGTTCAGGAGCACATCATCTTCAGCTGACCTTGCAGCAGCATCACAAATACTGACTGGTGACCCACGTGGACCTTCTGAGGAGCCACACTTCTTCCTGTGCCTGTGCCAGGGTGAAGGACCTGCCCAGAAAACTTCCGAGCCTCAGGGGGGAGTGCTGATGGAAATGGAGAATTCCTAATCATTGTGCCTGGCTTGCTGGGTAAATCATCAAACGTATGTGTACAAAGAATAATTAATCTTACAGGAAGCTTGCGCAGGGACAGCTGGAGATGGAGTTAATTTGGGGGGAGGGAGGAGGGAAGCCAGTTCGTTTGGAGCAGGGCAGGCAGTTCTGGTTGCTGACAGGAGCATGCAGGAACAAAGGCTTGTGCTGCCTGGAGATGCTGGAGCACTTTCCTCTCAACTCTGTGGCTTCCAGGGGCCATGTGGATTATTTCGGTCCCGCCTGCCGTTCAGCGAGGCTTCAACAAGCGTAATGTTAAAATAACAGCCCTCTCTGCCAGGTCACTGAGAGAAAAGAAACAGCAAGTGCTTTCCGGAACAGATTTCAGCACTTTGCTATTCTCCACTCTGTTATTTGGCTGTCCAGGTTTATGCAGGGATGACTTGACTTTAAAATCACTCCCTTGAACTACAAAGCTCCAGACACAAGTACCTGTGTCTGTTCATGCTCTAGAAATACAGATACATAATTCCCATTTCTGCAGAGTGGGAGAGCCCTTGGATCATAGTTTTCTTCTCTGTTCTTAAATCTAGTAAATATTCTCACTTCTCTTATGAAGAACAGAGGAAGCTGGTGGTGAGCAGGGATGGAGAGCAGGGCACTGGAATCCTGAGTCATGTGTCCAAACTAAAAGACAGCTTCTGTTCCCTAGAAGGGCAGTAGGGAGAAATTTGGGTTTGGTGGTTCTGATGTGTGTGTAACCTGTGCCCTTCCTGAGGGGAAGGGATGACACCAAAGGACTCTGTTGGCCACGATTCTCCTACCACTTGACCTCTGATACAGTGGAAAACATTGTTCCTGCAGGAAGGCTGTGGCTTGGGAAAGTGCTGGGGAAAAGGTGGATTCAGTCCCTACATTCAGTCTCCGGCTCTCTCCTGAGCCATAAATTTGTCTATAAAGGAGGATTTGAAATCCCCGTGCTGGCAGCATGGGTCACCTGCTCACCATCGGGGCAGCAGGGACCCCATGGCTGGTCCCTGCTTTGGGGCGCAGTGTGGGGAGGGAGCGCGGTGTCTGCAGAGCTGAGCAAGGCCTGGGGCTTTGGAGGGCAGGAGCAGCTCCATCACTGTCCCTGGTGATCCTGGCAATGTCCCGTGAGGTCCTCGAGCTCTCTGGTGTCCACCAGCAGCACTGGGTGCCAGGACGAGGCGAGGCTGGCCCTGCTGCACAGGAATGCTCATGGATGGCTCCGCAGCATCGCTCCCGCAGGCTGGATGGCTCCTGCTGGAGGGGAGCTGGATTAACTTTCTTTTCTCATTGTGTGAAGCGAGACAGCGGGGAGCTGTGTGGCCAAGTCTGTCTGAGGCTGGGGAACAAAAGAGGGATTTTTGCTCTCCTGGCTGGCTTGCTGCTAGAGCTCCAACTCCTCTGGAGTCAATAACTAATCACCAGATGGGTTTGTGTCTCTTGTCGCTGCAGTGAGCCGCTCTCTGCGGTTCCCCCCGCCCGCGCACCACTTGTGCTCAGCTGAAAAACTGTTTGCTGTTTTCCTTGGCAAGGAGACATGCCACGGCCTCCCATCCCTTGTTCGACAAAATGGGAGGACAAGTGGAGTGGAGCTCTGTCTGTCTGATTTGCTTCCAAGTGTGACAAACGGGGTGTGAGTGCTTATCCCTTCCCCGGAGCAGCGCAGAGCTGTCAGAGATGTAGCTTGTCTTTTAGGGCTGGAGTCAGGTAGGCGGCAGGAAGGCTCCCTGGCTGGGAGGAAGAAGCCTGTGGGTTTCCATCCCTCTCCTCCCGAGGCAGCTCCCTATCCCTGGCTGTGTTGGGAGAGGAGGAGCAGCCAGGGAGGTGCACGGACGGGCGTGCTCCACTCAGAGCGCGTTGTGGAATACTTTGTGCTGAAAGTCATCCCCAGAGAAGAAGTAGCTGTGTAGAAGACACAGAGCTGTCACTTGACTTGGTGAAGTCTTGCTGGAGGCTCTCATGGCCAGTAAGAGGAGGATGGACATGTGGATCATCCTCTGCTGTCTGGAGAGGGGATGCTCAGGCCCTTGCAAGAGAAGAAGGGAGTGAGGTGGTTGGGGTGTGCTGCAGGGCTGCTGCAGACCTGACCTGTGCCAAAGCATAGACAAAGGTGCTCTGCCAGGCATTGGGGAAGGTCTTTTCCTTTTCCTGCTCAGGGCAGCTACTCCTGAAATGGCCTGGCCTCAACATGTCAGGGGCTGGGCTTTGGTTTGGTGCCTCTTTTCTTGAGGGCTGATTGCTGAGATACCCAACCTACGGCCTTTAGGCTACTGGTGTGACCTTTGGAGCCTGGCAACAGGAGTTGCTGTGGAAGTTAATTGCCTCTTTGTGCTGCTCCTAAAATCTGTCACTCTTCAAATCTCTTGTGGGGAAATGCAAAGTGCTTAGGAGAGGAGAGAATGAGCAAAGGACCCGACTGTTGCCAGTCAGCTGATTTTTTTGCCTTGTGCACCGTTGTGCCTGTGTGTGCTCGGAGTCTCTGGATTGTGTTCAGGATCCGAAATGGGGGTGAAATGGATCCACACCACAAGGGTGTTCAGGCTTCTGTCTGCTTGTGGTGGCTTTCAAACAGCAAATCCACATTCCCAACTCTTTCTGATGGCAAATTAAAAGTAGGTGATGGGGTGCACAAGTCAGATGGGAGCGAGGTGTTTTGCTGTGGCTAAGTTTGTGGGTAGAGGCCTTTTACCACAACGGGGGTACCTGTGCCTGGGTATTGCTCTGTGCAGAGGGGTGGCCAGTGCCAGGGGTTTGAATTGCATGGCTTGAGTAAATCTCCACAGGTGTATTGGGATCTTGAGATGCTGGATGATGGCAGTGGAGAGGATATGGAGTGTCCTAAGGTAAGTATGGAGCTGCTTTTGACCCCTCGACAAGATGAGGGTGGCAAGGTAATGCCAGCCTGGAATTATTTGGAGAGCTAGTTTAAAAACACCCTGATCTGTGAGCACCTTAATCTTCGTTAAAAACTGGAGTTTGTCAGATATCCGTAGCAAAAGCTGTTTCCAAGAAGCATGAATCATTTCTGGAGCACTAATGCTTATGACTTCCACTCCTTTGTTCTTGCTGACGGCACTGTGCTCTCTGACAGTCATTCTGGCTCAGGCAGCTCAGACCAGAGGTAACAATGCTGCAGCATTTCACTGCTCATCCCTGCCAAACACACCCTCCTGAATCCCAAATATTCCCTGCAATGAGAGTGGGATAAAACTGGCTTGAAAGGCAACAACTCTAGGGAGGAAAGCTCAGTGTATGGGTAGAAATTGGTGCCTTCTCGATGGGGAGTACCAGCAGGGGTCTGAATGTCAGGGCCAGAGGTTCAGCTCGGGTCCCAAATGTTCCTTTTCTGTCTGCTTGGATCTCTGAGGAGCCCAGCCTGACCATGAAGACTGTCTTGCCAACTTGTAGCACTCCCAGCACAGCGAGGATTTGTTATGTATCCTGGTGCTCTGGTGATAACAAGAACATAAGTCATCTTTCCAAACTGATGATCTTGCTATAAATAGAGAATCCAGCTGCTTGCGTTGAATGGCATCAAAGAAAATCATAGGAGCAGCTCTTATGCTTAGTGAAGTGGATTCTGGTTGTTTTCTCTGAAGATGCTGGGGTTGGGAGATTTCTTGACAACTGAGACGTGTGAAAGCAGTGCACGAGAGCTTAGGGAGTCTTCAGCAGGGAGCAGGTGAGGCTGGGAGCGCCCATCTCATGCTGGAATCTTCAGCAGAGAGCAGGTGAGGCTGGGAGCGCCCATCTCATGCTGGAATCTTCAGCAGAGAGCAGGTGAGGCTGGGAGCGCCCATCTCATGCTGGAATCTTCAGCAGAGAGCAGGTGAGGCTGGGAGCGCCCATCTCATGCTGGAATCTTCAGCAGAGAGCAGGTGAGGCTGGGAGCGCCCATCTCATGCTGGAATCTTCAGCAGAGAGCAGGTGAGGCTGGGAGCGCCCATCTCATGCTGGAATCTTCAGCAGAGAGCAGGTGAGGCTGGGAGCGCCCATCTCATGCTGGAATCTTCAGCAGAGAGCAGGTGAGGCTGGGAGCTCCCATCTCATGCTGTGCCTTTCTGCCTCCCCAGCGAGAACCTCCCCGTGCTGGTACCCGGCCAGGATGAGGAGGCACTAAATGCGGGCTCGCTTTACTGCTTGCAAATAAGGCTCTTCAGGAAAAAGCCCTTGAAACCTCCCCTTCTAGAAGGAGAGGAGCTGGCTCCAGGCTCGTACTTGGGAGCTGCAGCAGCACTAAATCGTTGGAGGTGTCTCAGCAGTTCTGTGTGCTGAGTTGGGAGTTCAGCGCCTGAAGCGGCAGGAGGACGGACCCCAGAGTGGTTCCACATGGTTGCCTGACTCCATGCTCCTGCCTCCTCTCCCTGTAAGTGGGCTCCAGCCTCTCACACCAAAACTCCTGTTCCCAGGATGGCTGAGCAGTCCTCAGTGTGCTGCTTTTGTCCTTCTCCTGCCGTGGAGGCAGAGGCTCGCTCAGGATGCTGGGCTGTGACAATATTGTCTGTGCTGAGTCCTTGCAGCCCCAGGGGTGTCCAGCCTGTGACAGACCTCCTGTCCCACCAGGTGCTGGCCTGACTTTGCACATGCTCCTCCTCTGGAGAGTGGTTGCTGGGGAGGTTGTGCCCAGGAGCATCCCTTGAGCACCAGGAGGGGATGGAGAAGTGTCATCCCTCCTGAACTTTGCATCTGCAGGGCTGTCTGTTGCTGAGGTCAGGAGAGCTGTGGGTGGCAGTGAGGGTCTGCCAAAATGCACACCAGCCAACAGCACTTGTAGCCTTACCTCTTAGAAAAGGCTATCTGAGAGTCTCAGAATAAAACGAGCGTGACTCGGTCCCACAGCAGAGTCTGGCCCACAGGAGCTCTGGTGCTCTGGTATTACAGTAAGCCTGTTAAGCATGAATTTCCAGAAGTCTTTGAAGCCTTTATTTAGAAAGAGTCTGAAAAGGGAGTAGGCTCCGGTGAATCAACCTCTTTGTGGTGAGTAGGGAAACCTGATCAGTCGGCTGTTTATCTTCTGCAGTGGCTTTTGCACCCAGCGCGGAGGGTGATGCTCCTGCGGCGGGGGCAGAGGGGCTGTCTGGGAAAGAGCTCGTCAAACCTGCTCCAGGGTGTGGGAAGAGTGGAGCGGGGCTGGCGGTGGTCGCACACAGACGTGCGTTCCCAGGACAGAGGTGTGTTCCCAGGACATCAGAGAGCTCTGCCTCCCTTTTCCACGGGAATCGCAACTTGTTCTGCCAGCGAGGTGGGAGAAGGTGCCAGGCTTTGCACTTGCTGGGAAAGAACAATTGAGTTTGTTAATGAGTTTAAAGGGGAGTTTTCTTACACCAGCATCCAGAACATCCCTTCTGGGACCTGCAGTGCTCTGTGGTAGGTTGTGGTGGAGTTTCTTGCCTGGTTATTCCTTTTTTAGACAGCCAAGTTGATTGTACCAGAATATCTTAACTCCTCTGGCCTAAAGTAGTGTTAAGTGCTGGGTGGAAACCTATTTCACTTTGGGCAAACTATAAAAAAAGAGATTCCTCACTTCTGTTTTAGCACTGCTCAGCCCGAGGAAGGGTGGCTGTGGTCCCTGGCTGGCTGAAGTGTTGAGTGCTGGCGGCTCCTGGCATCCATCAGCATTCCTGTGAGCCAGGGTGAGCTGCTGATTCTGTTCCACTTGTTTGGCTGCATGTTGGGCATCTAGGACTTGCATTCCCTTCCCACAGGGCTGCTCTAGGGGCCAATGCTGAAGTTTAAGATGCCCTGACTGCTTATTGTATGTACAGCCTTGTTTTGCTTTGGAGAGCATAGCTTACTTAAATTCAGGGCTCACAAAATCCAGCTTGTTACCCAGGTCCCCTGAGAAGGATGGAGTAAATTAAATCTACATTAAATTTATTAAAATAAATCTGTCTTGTGCAGGGGATCACGAGTAAAACTTTTCTGGACCCTGCTGAGATGCTAAATATGAGATGTTCCTGTCCCAGGCTGGCAGCTGCAGGCCCTGCTGGGGCTTGGTCCCATCCCAGTCCATCCCACCTGAGAGCAGCAGAGGCTGCTTCCTCATGGATGGGGTGAACAGAAGTGAGCCTCAAATGCAGTTCTAGGAGGAGGGCAGGCACTGCACTCTCCAAACAGGTCACAGTTTCCCACTCTGAATTTCTGTCCAGAGTAGCAGAAAGGAAAGAAATTTTTTGAGACTGAAAGTTGGCTTCACACCCCGGAGCAGTGGAAGCTCCACATGAAATGTTGCCTCCATCTCTCCTCCAGCCTTCTGCTCCTCTGCAACCTCTCTGCTTTTCCCCTCCAATACTTGGAGGGATGGATGCTGGGAGAGGAGGAGGCTGTGAGTGCTGGCAGTGTGGCTCAGGTGGGTGGCTGGCATGGAGATATTCCTGGGGACTTGTGAGATCTGCCTCTCTCTGCCAAATAGCTCCTCGCTGCTGTTTAATCTGGCTGTTCCCAGCACGCAGGGGTGCCTGTGTCTGCCAGCCTGGCCTGGGAGGAAGAGGATGCTCCCTCAGCTTGCTGGGCTGAGGCACAGTTGCTCTGCTTGCAGGAGGAGCCAAGGAATGACATCGCTGACCTCTGCCCGTGTGTGGCAGCAGGCACTGCGTGGAGCAGCTCTGCTGGACTGTGCCACCTGTTTTGGATGGAACGAAAGTCTGGGCTCCCAAAACTGGTCTGAGGCACTGCCAGGACATGTCCACAGACTCTGCTCTGCCAGGCTGTTGTAGTACAACCAGCCAGCCCTTGCAGGCTCTCGAGCAGAGCAAACTCACTCGTCCCCATCTCTTCCCAGGCTGTGCGGCTCAGCGCTGGGGCCAACATCAGTCTGAAGCTTAAAAAAATCCCAAACTTGTCCTGGTTTCGCAAGAGGCAGTTTTGGAGAAAGGATTACCCCAGCATCCCCTTCTAGAGCATGTTTGGGGAGCAGTGGGGTGGTTGTAGCAGCAGTAGCACGGTAGGGATTGGGGTGAGGGGCTGGGTGGGGTGAAGCCCCTTGCTCAGGCCCTGTGTGCAGGTGCTGTGGTGTTTCATGCCTGTTGCTAAGGAGCTGCCTCTGGCAGATGCAAGGCACAGACTTCGGCACGTGTTCATCCCCTCCCGCAGCCTGTGTGGCCTTGTTCACTCGTGAGTTTCCTCCCTGCAGCCTGACATGTGCAGAGCCAGGCTTGTTAAGTGTGCTCAGCTGAGGATTTCATTCCAGATGTTCGGGATGACCCCCCTCCTCCGAGGGCAGCCAGCGTGCTGATAAAACATTGTGATGCTATAAATAAACCTGTCAGCTCCACAAGGGAGAAAAGCCTTTGGTTTGAGCAGGAGTTTGTAGTAACAGAAGCCCAATAGTTGGCTTTTTTCTCTCAGGATGTACATTGACCCTTGCTTTTAGGGAGGAGCTGGAAAATGTAGGTTTCCATGCTGCTCTCAGCCTGATGGAAGAAAGTGCTTGCAACGAGGGGGAAGGATTGACCTGCCTGGGAAAGGACTCAGACAAGATGTGTTCTGCTTTTCTATAGGCACACACCTGCCCAGCCTCCCTCTGGAAACTTCTGCATTGCTGGAATGAGGGCATCCTTATGTGTCCATAATACCTGCCCCTCCTTGTGCTGGGCTGGACTCTGGCTAAAATAATTCATGCATAGCTGAAATAATGGCTGTGGGTCACTTTGCCCCTGTGGCAGAGCAGTCACTCCCCTGGGGTTGCTACAGGTGGAGTTTTTCCAAGCTGTCTTGAGGAGCTGCTCCAGCCTTCCTACCATGTGGGGCTGCTTTTGGTGGGTCTGGGCTTCCTGCAGGTTGTGTGGGACATCCAGGTGGGCCCTCCTGCCTCAGCCTGGCAGCGGACACGTACAATCCTGTTGCCACAGCCAGGGTAACAGGCACTGCTGCCTCTTGGGATGGCATTTGCTGAGCTTGGATTTGCAGGGCTGGCTCTGCTGCTCCAGAAACCAGCTCACTGGAAGGTCGGGAAGGAGGGACTGTGCCTTGCATTGCTGTGAGGGGTTTGGCTGGTCCAGCCCCTCGCAGGGTGCACAGGGCAAGCACCAGCCTGGGGAAGGAATGGCTGAGCAGCAGAGCTTGCTCTTGCTCCTGGGGGCTAACTAATGCTAAAGTTTGTGCCGCTGCAGAGGGGCTGCAGCTGGGCTCGTGCGTGGCAGGAGCATTGCCACAGGCAGCAGCACGGGGACAGAGAGGGCTCAGACACAGGAACCACTCAGTATTGCACTGGGAGCCTGTCTGCAGCTCCGAGCAGAGAGCTGCACTGGGTGTGAGCTGGGTGTGAGCTGGGTGTGAGCTGTGTGAGCTGGGTGATGGCTGGCAGGCTGTGGGAGCTGGGTCAGGGGAGCAGCAGCCAAGTTCTCTAGGAGCTGCAGGCTGCTGGTGCTGTGGGAGATGCTGCTCCTCGGCGTCGGCTCCAGACAAGTCACCTCCCGGGGCCCGGCTACAGGCTTGGGTTTGAGTTGAGATGGAAAGCACAGATGACTCTTCTAGACAACTCCTCTCCTTCCACATTAGAGGCCAGATCCCTTTCCTGCCCCCATGCTGGGTTCTTGTGAAGGAAGAAGATAAAAACCTCCCCAGACAATCGTTAACCTTGTGCCAAACCTGCCGCTGCCTCCAGCACTTGTTGTAAGCTCTGCTCTTGCCTCACTGGCTTGTGAAATGCTCAAGACTATTTGTGTCTCAAGAACTGACAGGATGGACCCAGAAGGATGAGGACAGCTGAGATTTAATTAGGAGCTGTTGGTTTAATTAGTAGTGTCTCAATATATTCATGCACGAGGGAGTTGTGTATCTCGTGAGTTTCCAGCCTTCCTGCTCAGCCCTTTCTGTCTGAAGCTGGATGGGTGTGTTTCTGTGTAAAGACCATCAGTAAAAACCCCTCATCCTGTCCCTCTTTGTTGCCTCAGCACCCTCAGTGTCCACTTTTCATGGAACTTTTCTAGGAATTACCCACTCTCTACAAACTGAGAGTAACTTGCTCTGCCTGTGGGTCTTGCTCTCTCCCAGGCTTTCTATTTTCCCAGCACAATCTGGTCTTGCTTTGCTGACAGTGTGGGGAACCTCAACCCCCTCGTCTTCACACAGATACAGGGCTGGAGGATCTCAGGGTGTGCCCAAACTTGTGATATTTGCTGAACCCAGAGGTGTCACTCCAAGGTGGAGCTGTGGTGCTGTGTGTTGAGGTGACCTCCTGCTGCCCATCCTGTGACAGCCCATCCTTCTGTCAAGGACAGGTCCCTACTCCCATGCTTTGGGGACGGGTTGGGGCTCGTGGGGATCCTTCACCCCCCTTCTCCCAGGGCTGCTTATGGCCCCTGGGGTGGAAAACAGCTCATTCCCAGCTCATGGATGCTCTGAGTCCCTGCAGCTCTGGAGAGTCCCTGGCAGTTTGAATCAGTTAAAATGTAGTGATCGCTGTCTGCCATGGCTCAAATGCAGAGGGAGGAGGGAAGGGGGCTCTGCCTTCCCGTGGCTGGTTTCCACAAAATGAAGACTTCTCTCATGCAGACTCACTTGACTCCCAAAAGTCCCACAGCACTTTTTCCTCCTCTGCTCCCTTGTTAGCTGCATCCAGGCGTGCACGAGTTTTCCAAAGGGTATCTCAGTCCCTGGGTGCCCTCTGATTCTGTTACTAACGCGTGCCCTGGTCTCCCTTGTGCTCTGTGGGGTCACTGCAGGCACCCAGTGGCTCTGCCATCCACCTCATCCCACGTGCACGGGGCTGGGCCCTTCCTTCCCTGCAGCAGGGGTGGCTGGAGCCTCTGGGTCCAGCAGACATGGCTGAGGCCGTGTGGTGACCCGGGTAAGCTTCAGCTGGCAAAATCCCAGGGCTGTTGGTAAGTGCCATTTCAAAGCTCAGTTGCCAGCTCTTCGTCCGTCCTTGCAGAGGAAAGGGAATGCCAGGATGGTCTGTTTGTCCTGCCTAAGCTGCTGCCGACTGCAACGGCCACCGCCTCCAAATATTTCAGGTTGTGTCAGGAGAGCAGGGAAAGGTTCTTCCCCCAGAGGTGCTGGGCACTGCCCAGGCTCCCCAGGGAATAGGCACGGCCCCGAGGCTGCCAGAGCTCCAGAAGGGTTTGGACACTGCTCCCAGGATGCCCAGGGTGGGATTGTTGAGGTGTCTTTGCAGGGCCAGGGGTTGGCCTGGATGATCCTGGTCGGTCCCTTCCAGCTCAGGGTATTCAGTGATTCTATGAACTGGTTTTGCTGCTTCCCCTGCCCAGCCTAGAAAACCGAAACCAACCAAGATGCAGCAGCCTCTTCCCTCCCCCTCTGCCCATACCTGTTGTGGCAGGTGTGTGACATAGGTGGGACTTGAAGTCAGAGGTGTTCGCTTGGGACTGGGGCTGAGTGCGAGGTGACCATTGAGCCTCTGCTTGCTCAGCACGTGGCTGGATTTTGGAAGCAGGGATGTGCACACACAACCTGCCCCTGGCAGAGGAGGGGATGCGTGTCCTGTGCTTTCCTCATGCCTGAGATGCCACGCCACCTCCCCTGAGGAGGGCAGCTCATAAGGTCAGGAAAAAAAGCAGTTTGAAGTCTACGGCTGCTCTCCTTAAATCACCTTGGAAGAAGGCAGACGTGCCCAGCTCCTGGCATCTCTATTTTTACTTTGTGCAGAGATGGATATGGCTGAGCTGTCTCCTTTCATTTCCAGCATTTGGCGCGTGCTGCAGCGCGTTGCTAAAGATGTGTCTGGCTGGATGCGGAGCTGCCCGCTTCCCTGAATCCCTGAGGGACTGCAGGGGTGAAGGCCTCTTGCCTTCTGCATGGCTTCATCATTAATTTCTTCTCTTTTTCTCCCCCTTCCACTCCCCTTACAGTTTTTGGACTTTGTTTTTTTTCCTGTATTTAGTCAAATCAGCCCGGGTAAACAAGGGAGCAGGAGGGAGGTGACTGGGACCACTGATAGCACTGGATTCCAGAGGCGTTTTTAATGAGTTTCTGATAACTGGAACTGGCCTATTCTGATGCAGAAACTCTTCTTATTTCCTCTTTCTGCAGCTCAGCAGTTCCAAGATTTCCTTGGAAAGGCTCAGACTGTGCATTTTGCTTCCTGACAGGCAGGCTGACAAACTCTGTGCTCAGGTGGCTCCATTGCAGCAGCTCTGACGGTGCTGGTTTTGCCAGGTCTGTCCTGACAATGCCGTTTTTAGCTGCCCCCAGAGCCACGTGCCTGTCACACATCCCTGTCCCTCCTCCTGCTTGTGGGCAGGAGCCTGTACAAGAGAGAGCCAGTCAAGCCCCCAATATCTCCCTCTGCCCATGGGATGCTCATGGAGAGGCTGATTTCATGGTTCACTGCTCCAAAAGCTGGTTAGGAGTGAGATAAAGTTTGATCTGTTGAACCAGGCGTCTCTGAAACCTCCCAAATAACCTGGCCCTGTAGCTGCCAGGCTTTCCTGCTCTGGGGGTGAAACTGGAGGGGCTCTCTGGCTGTCCTGGACCTGCTGTCCCCAGCATCACCCACCCTGCAGGGGCCTGGGGATCTGCTGGCTCCTCCAGGAGCCTGGGGGATGAGGTGGGATATACAATCCCTGTGTCCAGCACACTGTCAGCTGTGAGGCAATAGCTCAGAGCTATTGTCCACTCCATTTCTTCCCCAATGAGGTGGGGGGAGCTCATGTGTCTAGAGCAGGTTGGAGAAGATGCTCTGTAACAAATCTCTGCCCCCTGAACTGCTCCAAGGTTTGTCCTATGTGTGGTGAGTTGGTGTGCCTGGTGAGGGGACACTGGGAACTTTGGGGAGCACAGAGGGAAGGGGAGAGTGAAATTCCTTCCAATTTTTGAGCTTGAAATGCTGCTTTCTTTTGCTTGGGGCTGGAATGACAGCCCCAGGGGGTGTGATGGTCACAGAATGTGGCTGGAGAGGGCTTGGTGGGGCTGAAGGACTGGAACCCCTTGGAGCCCCAGAGCAATCCCTCCAGGGACTGTCCCTCTTCTCTAGGCACAGGCTGGCTGTGACCACGCCAGTTTGGGATGTCAGTGGTTAATTGGGAAGCCTTGGAGCTGACAGGTCCTGTGCTAGAAAACTCCATAGCAAGCTGTAGAGGGATTTTTGGACAGGGTCTGACTCTAGCCCTAGTGCTGAACCACGGCAGCAGGGCCCCAGCCGTGCTGGCTCTGAGTGTCAGACTGCCAACCCACTGCCTTTGCTTGCTGAGCCTGTCTGCCGTGGGAAGCGAGCTGGGCCACAGCGTGTGTTCCTGAGCTTTCCCACCCACCTGCCTCCCTGGAACAGGAGAGCCTCTGCACCGCAGTGCAGCATCGGGCTGGAATCAGTCTGTCGGCCCTTATCTGGGCGTTGAACAGATGGTGGTGATCTATAAACTCCTGTGGTGCAGGGAGGCTGAGGGGGAGCCTGCTCAGGGGCTGTTGCTCCTGAAGGATGTGAACGTTCTCCAGTTTTTGGCTGGGCTTTTCTTGCTCACATCTTCTGTGTGAAAATGTGGGAACGGAGTGAGTGAGTCTGGGCTTGATTTGATTGGATCCAGCTCTGTTACGTGGGCTAACTCGGAGTGGGACAGGCTTGTTGTGAGCCCAGAGATGTGGCAGTATGTCCGAGGTGGGAGCATGGTACCAATGTATGGATACACTGGACACCACCCTGCTAAAACCCTTCCTGCTCTTGATGCTGAGGCCCCTCTGTGGCTGTGGCTCTGCCATCTGGCAGAAGAGAGTATTGGATGTCACCTGGGGGAGTGTGGAGGGTTCACTGTGATGGTTCACCTCGGGAGGGCACCTGTGTCTACGCAGGTGTGCTCCGTGCTGTGGTGGGGGAGTTCCCATCCCAGGCCACACTGTCCTGTTCTTTCCCTGCCTAGGAAATGCCGAAGCACATCACAGACACAAACAAGCCAGTGATGTGTCAGCCTCGCTGCTCTGTTGATGTTTGGTTAATGAGAGTTGGCATCTGGAGCTGCTTATCCTTTGTCCTTGAGTGTAGAAAAACACTCGCACTGCAAGGGGCTCTTCATCTCACGGTTGTGATCAGCTGTGAGGGTGTGGCAGGAGATCTGATGGGGGGAGGCTGTTCTTCCTTGTGGGATCACAGACTCCCTGAGGAGCTCATTCCACCTGACTGCATGACCCCCGTCAGTGCGGCTGGGGTAAGAACTATGTGTTCCCCCTGCAGAGAGGGCTGGATTTGGGGTTCTTTCCACCCTGTTGCGAGTCAGCGTGGGGGACAAGGTCACATTGGCCAGGCAGGTGCTCTGGAGAGCTGTTTGAGGTGGTTGCAAGCAGCCATAACTTGCAGCCCTCAGTGTTTGGGTAGGTGGGTGGAGGTGTTGATATCAACAGGGCTGAGAACACTTGTGGAGGGGAGAGGGAGAGCTCCTAAGCCAAGGCAAACTGGCCACCTGCTTCCCAGGGAGATGCTTCCTGTGGATGCAGCTGGAATACGAGGGAGCAGATGGGTCAAACAAGCAAAGAGTCTGTCTGGTGGATCCTGTCACCTTTCTGTCAGAACTATTCATCTGGCAAATGGGGTAAGGAAGTTTGTGGGCTCCAGTTAAGCTCTTGCAAAACCTGATGGGATTCAGGTGGGAGATGTTCAGGCTGGGACAGCCCTGAAGGCTCTGTTTGTGCCACTGTAGGTCTGCCTGTGTCCTCCCTGCGTGGGGGTGGCACTGCAGATCATCTCTTGCTGTGCAGCAAGGCCAGTCTGTCACGTTTGTCTGTCTCTGTGGTCCAGTGTCGACATCAGAATCTAATTTCAACCTGCTGAGTATTGGCCAAGACTAACTGAAAATGTCTGTGGGGAGCTCCTCTGAGAGCCACGTAGCTCTCCTGAGCCACGCTGCAGGCTGAACTCTGGGGTGACTTTCTCCAGGCAAGGCACAAACATAGCTCAAATTACTGTCCTTGCTTTTGGGAGGGTCAGATGGCACCTCTGATGCTTCCAGACCTTGCTGGGTGGCTTTGCTGAGCCCTGTGTCTCAGGAGGAGGAAGCCGCTCCCTTGGAAGTGGTGTCTGGCTGCTGGGAAGCAACGTGTATCAACATTTTGGAGGTCCTGATGCGGGATAAGTGTTAATGGGCAAGGTGCTTTTGCTGCAAGCCTTTGAAGCTGAGACTGACCCCAGGAGCAGGCTCCCAGGGGTTGGGAATGTCCTCTGAGGGTGACAGGGCTGTGAACTCAAGCAGCAGAGAGCTTGTCCAGGCTGCACTGCCAGGTCCAGCTCTCTGCTGCTGCTTCAAACAGGGCTGTACCACTTGTTCAGCTGGCTAACGGGCTTGTGCCAAACATGTCTCTCCTCCCAGGGACAGCGGGACACTCGGTGGGATGCCTGGCTTCTTGTGGGGTGGGAGGCAGCAGAGTCCTTGGCTGCTCATCCCTGTCTGGACAGGAGCACCCAAGGCTTCTGCTCTCAGCCAGAGTGCCAAGGCTGGTGCATGTTTTGGGAGGGAGCACTGCTTCATTTGGGGAAAATTAGAGAGAGGTTTACCTGTCGGGGAGCTGCAATCGTGGCTGGTAAGGGCTTCCACAGTGCAAGGAAACCAGCTTGAGGATTTCAGTGATGATAATACCTGGGAATAGCACTGGGGTAGCAGGGAGTGCTCAATTGTGCTGAGAGTGCTGGAAAACATACTTTTGGAATGAAAGCATGACCTGATTCCTCTGCTCCATTTTCCCACCCTGTGCATGTCTTCACGAGGCACTGCTCCTGCACAGTACGGTACCTGAAGCAAGTCTGAACCTGAGGTTTTGCTTTCTCCCAGTGCTGACGTGTGTCCTGTCTCTCCACAGCCATCAAGGTGAGCTGCGTTGGATCCTGTGGGGTGTCCAACAAGATCAATGACACAGCGTGGACTGTGGAGGAGCAGTACTTCAACAGCACGCTGTCCCTGGCAGACAAAGGTACGGGCCACAAAGGCCTGGTGCAGATCTGTGGTTCGGAGATGTCTCACCAGGACTTCAGCATCCCCTCGATGTGAAATACTCCTCACAGGCTGCCTTGGCCTGTGCACAGGGGATGGAAGCCAGGATTAGAGACTACAAGATCTTAGCAGGAGCTGTGCAGGGAAGGATCCTGAGCAGAACTTGGCAGCCACCCTGCAAACACTGCTGGCATCCTCTGGCCCTGCTCTGCCTGAAGCAGAGCTGTCACAGGGGCTGCTCCCCTGTCTCAAGGCTCTGTGGGTTCACCCTGCTCTGCTTTTTGTGTGTGTTTATGGTGGTCACAAAACACTGATCAGCAGCAGCCAGTGGTTTGCTCTGAAAGGGATGTGGAGGTGTCACTTGTGCTCCAGGAGAAGCTCTGGGAGCATGGCAGGATCAGCCTAGGACAGTTACCCCTGCTCCCCGTGAGATGGACAGAGATAGCAATGGGGTTGTATTGTCCTGTGGGTAAAGTGATACCAGCAGCCTCCGGGGGATATGGGCCTGAATGAATGCTGTCTTTCTGCTGTTAAATAGGTCAGCCTTACCACAAATAATTCATGCTGTGCCCTGGCTCCTGTTGAAATCAAGATGTGCCAGTATTCACCTGCTGAAGGCAGTGGCTGTTACAGGAACATGGCAAAAGCCCAGGGTAGCAGGAGCTCAGCCCTCTGATACTGTTTTGTCTAATAACAGGAAATGGGTAAAACTGAAATGGCAGTTTCTGCTAGAGCAGCAATTTTCCAAGCAGAGCTTTTATCATCGAGGGGAGACTGAGCTCATCCTCACAGCAACTGGTGAGAGTGCTGCTTGCTCTCAGGTCCCTGCCAAGGGAGACAGTTGGCTGGCTGGCTCTTGGCTCACAGCCTGGGGGCTGCAGTCAGAGATAAACTGCCTGGGAGGGCAACGGCAAACATTCCTGCCCGATTCTGGATGTGCTGAGCACAGAGAGCCCAGCTGTGAGTGTCGGGGGAGAGGGGGCAGGGCACAGTCACAGAGGTGCTGCAGACTGTTGGGCTTAGGTGAGTTGGGAGCTGTAGGCTGCGAGTGAGTGTGGACTTGTGGAGAGGTTTAAACCTGCAACTGCGCTGAAAAATGCTCCTTCCCACTTTTGGTTCTAATATTTAATGATTCAAGGGAGAGCTGTGATCCAGTCAGGTCTGTGCTGGTCAAGCTGAGCAATGGCAAAAGCCAGGTGGGATGGTGGAGTGGGGAGAGGTGGGTGTGTTGTTTGTTGGGTTTGCAGCCTCTGGAAGGCTTTGGCAGTCGGTTCTTGTGAGGTTGCCCCTTGGGAGCCATCCCCTTGATAACTAGGACTAGAGTGAATTGGGAAGGATGGAAGGAAAAGCCATGTGCTGAAGTGTGCCCTTTGAAGGCCTGACATCCAAAGGTGGCCAAAATTTGGTATTCCCAGTTCTTAAAGTGTTTGTGGAAAACTCTGGTCTTTGGGCTCTTGGTTTTCTGGGACCCAGAGTCCTGTATATCTCCCAGTGCAGTGCTGCTATCTGTCACCCACTGGCATCACAGCCTCTGCCAGCCTTGGGCAGGTGCCTGGGGCTGGCAGCAGGGCTGGGCTGCTGGCTCTGCCCTGGAGCTGGTCACAGAGCCACGTGCCTGGGCTGTGAGTGGGACTGAACGGGCCAGCTGATGTCTCCCAGAGCTGCCACAGCTCCAGGCAGGTGAGGCAAGAAACAGCAGTGTGTGACTTACCTGAGGTGTAATGAATTGAAGGGAAAATCTGTCCCTGTAGAGTTGTGTGATCGGAGGTGTGTTGTGGTGGTGTTCCTGTCCTGCCTTGCAGAGCTGCAGTGAGATTATGAGGAAAGCCCAGCCCCAGACTACCAGAAGTTGCTCTGGAGCAGTGTGTTGGATACTCACAGCCACTGACCTCTGCTCTTCAGCTTTTTGTGTCCAAAAGGTTGTGTGGACACAACTGCTGGGAGCTCTCAGCCCGATTCCTAGCTGTGCGGAAGCAGACAGGGAGAGGGTGGGCAGTCCTTGTGTGTGGGATTGCAGCCAAGGGCAGTGCTCATGGGGATTTGTTCTTCATGCTCAGGAATTATTGTCCTGGACTTGCAGGTTTGTCCCAGGTCTGCATTCAGGCAGGACAGCCGGGCCCTGGGAGGATGGAGAGGGGAGCAATGGGATGTAGATGGAAGGGGACATTGTCAGTGCTGCCTTTGGATCCGAGTCCACCGGCAGAGATGGCTTTGAAGCTGACCCTTGCATTTGCTGTGCTGTTGCAGAGATGTGGAACAAAAGCCCTGGGGGCTGGCAGTGCTCCAGCCTGCGGCACGGGGACAGAGGGCTGTGTGAGCTGTGTGCTGTCACAGCCCTCGCTGTGACATTGATGCGTGTCTGGGCTGGCGGGGCAGAGGGACCTGGGCTGCTTCTCCATGGCCCTGCCTCTGCCTGTGCCTGTCTGTCTGTCTGCCTCCTCCGAGGGGCTGCTGGCAGCGCAGTGTCCTGGCACAGCTCAGCCCTGCAGTGAGGCGGTGGCAGGGCTGTGCTGGGGGAGCCCTGGGGTGGCCTTGTGCAGGCAGGGCCTCGGCGCTGACTCAGCCGCGGCGTTTTTAGGCTTTCCAGGAATAGCTCTCAGCTGTCCTGGCCTTTCCTGAAGAGAGCATGAAGGAGCTTCAGACAGACGGAGTGTCCCATGTGGGTGTTCCCTGGGTGCCTCCCTGCAGGGCTGACCCGGCTGGGAGGGGAAACTGAGGCAGGCTGGGGTCCTGGCTCTTGGGGCACGGGCTGGTGAGGTCGCTGATGGTGATGGCAGGAGCCCAGGCTGAGGGTGAGTTAAGTGAGCTGAAAGCATTTCCAAGCAAGGACTCCTACAGGAGTCAGCCCAGCTGCTGGCCCACACTGCCAGCACACCACTCCTTCCCTGGCCAGCGCCAGCAGCCACCCATGACAGAGCACCACGAGCAAAGGTCACTGTGCTGGCATCTGGTATGGTCCTGCATGTGTATAAAAGCCATGGAAGAACTCCCCAGGGTGAATCTGTGCCTGTTCTTCCAGGTGAGGGTTGGCTGTGCCCACCTCAGCTTCTCCCACCAAAAAGCAAAGAGCAGAAGGGAGGGCAGGACTGTGGGAGCCCCGGTGTCAGGTGGAGGGGCTGCCTTCCTGCCGTGCCCCCGGAGGTTGTACCCACGCAGGGGATGTCATTGCCTGAAAATGAGTTGAGGAAGAGGAGGAATTTGCTTCTGCCTCAGAGGACTCTTCTGTTCCTGCCTTCTCCCCACTACAGCAATGCTGTTACCTCTTCTTTTTGAACAAGTGCACTAAAAAGAATGGTAAGGAGGAGCAGCATTTTCCTGCCGGGGGAAACTGGCAGCCAGGCTGAGGCAGAGGGTGATTCTGTTAGCGTGGAAACACATAATCACTGGATGATTATATGCAGGTGCTTTTATTGAAGGGCTGTGGGAATCAGGGGTACAGACAAACCCAAATCTGACTCGGACACGGATTCGAGATGGACACATTTTATACTCTTTCTTTACATAATCATATGTTGCTTATTAACTTGATATTGTTCTATTGTGTGTATTGTTTTTGCTTAAGCATGAATTTAAGCCCCCTCTCCCCCCAGCATTTCTCATCTATTGCACAGGAGGGTACACAGGTGTAGGTTCGCAGTGTTCTAGTAAAGACAATGCCCACTCCTGTTTCCAAGGCCCATTTTAGCTACCATGATTTTAGGAACATTTTAACCCCATGTTATCAATTCCAGGCTGTCCTGTGACACCATCCCCGGCTCTCTCGAAGGGGGCTCATCCAGTCTGATGACATTGGCTTGGATTGAGGAGGGATCCTAGGTGTCCCCAAGGCCACACAGCGAATTTGGCTCTGTCTTGCCCATCCCTGGTGAGTGGCCCAGCTCCAGTGGTGCCACCGCAGTGCTGGCACCTGTGGAGGTGGTGCAGGGAGGCAGGCTCAGCCTGAAAAACAGCCCGCCTCACGCTCTCCCTTCCCACATCCTGTGCAGTAACTTTAAAAAACCGATCTGTGCTCTTTGAGGACACGTGGGGGGAAGGGGAGAGGAGGTTTGCAAAACTGTTGAGGCTCAGATTGCTCTTTAAGCCTCTAAGAGTGACTCCACACTTCCCCTCCCACGCACCTTTGCATTGAAATAAGTGAGGGGGCAGCTCGTCCTCTGTGGCATCAGCCACTGCTTGTATTACACACTGCTTTGGGTTTTTTCTTAAGGTTGTACATTGCATGAAAAAGGAGGCAGGCCCTGAAATAACCCAGATGCCCACTTTGGCACTTATTTAAGGCACTTTCCTTTCTCTCCCCACCTTGGAACAGGGTGTGGAGGACCCGGCTGTGGCACTGGAGCACCTGCAGGTTGGTGACGAGTTATGCTGCAGAGGACCCTGCTCCCCTCGGGGCTTGTCCCTCCTTGAGCAGGGCATCCACTGTGCTCTGGGAAAGCCTCTCATGGGGCTGGGCAGGAGCTGGAGGCAGCAGGCAGCCGTGAGGAGCAGGGGATTGTGCTGTAGCCTTGGCAATCACACACAGGCTAATGGTTTAATGAACTCGGGCCCTTTACATAAAAGCTGCTGGGAAGTGCGGAGTGTGCCAGCTGCTCCGGAGCCTCTCGCTGCTCTGTTTGCTGGAGAGGCTGCTGTGCTACAGAGGTCACTCAGCCCACGGAGGGCTCCCAGGGGGGCTCGTTATTTGCCTCCTGGAGAGGAGGCTAAGAGGGTATTTACCTTTCCCACTTGGACTTTGCTCGTTGGTGTTGGTTTTTCCTTTTGCAAAGAAATGCAAGAAGGGTGGGGGCTGCTGGGTTTCTGTAGGTGTCAGCAGTGTAGGGGATCAAGTGGCAGTGAGCGCAGAATGGCACCACTTGTACCCGCTGCTCTCGGACACAGAGATGCTTCTCTTGATCCAATATAATGGAGTGATTCAGCTCTGCGGGGCCTCCTGCTCCTCTCCCCCTCCCTGCTGTGGCTCTGCCCTTGTTCAGCCGGAGAGGAGCAGGTCCATCATGTGCCTGTACCCCCACGGGGCTGTCCCTTCTCTGCATCTCCAGCTGCACACACAGCTCTCGCCCTGTGGAAGGGTTGTGCATGCAAAGGTGGACTTTTGGCTTTTTATTCCCTCCTTGTACCTGAGTTGAACTCGTGCAGGGAGCTGGCTGTAATTTCCAGCTGACCTTTCTTTTGGCAGCTTGTTAGTTAGCTTGAAGGCGCTGCAGGGATTTCCTGGCAGCTCCACACGCTTCCTCTGCTGGCAGATTTCTTGCACAAAGAGCTAAAAAGGGGCAGCTGTGCATCACCTCTTCCCTGGGGTGGTTCTCTGCCCGCCTGGCACAACACCTTCATGGCCAGCAGTTGGCACAGGGTAACAATCCTGGCTCCTAGCGGAATTTAAAACTCTTGGTGACCTGACTAAGTAGGATTGTGAGACTTGTGCAGCTTGTTCTGTGCGAGCAGGAGCTCTCCGAGCAGCAGGTGATGCTCCTGGACAGCCCCTGCCCAGGTGAGAGCAGCAGGGTGTCCGTGGGCAGCAGTGAGCCACTAAGGATGCGCTGGTGCCAGCTCCTGGCCACGCTGTGCTGCCGGGTTCAGGAGCAGCAGCTGCAGGTTCAGCACAGGAAGACCACAGTGAAGGATCTGCAGTTGCCTTGGGTCACAGCCGCTTCCTCAGCACTTCCCAATTTCTTGCCTCAGTAGAGCAGTTAATCCTCCGGGGTTTTTTGCAGCATTGCCGTACTGCCAGATCCTGCTAATTCATTGAGAATGTCTCTGGAAACTGCTGACACAGAGGTCTACGAGCAGTGGAGCCCTCGCTTCAGTGCTGGGTGCTCTGCTGCACCTCCAGTGTTACAGAAAGGTTTATCTCAGCAGCATTACCCGTGTTGGAGTGCTGGAGGCTGTTCCTGCTGCGTGTTTGTGTGTTTGCAGAGCTGGAGTGAGCGAGTTGCTGCCTCGAAAGGGAGCGTGGGACCTGCTGGGGCTGTGCTCCATCGCTGCCGTACAGAGCAGGAGAGCTCTTGTTGGAGCTGAACACCAAGGCTTTCCTGGCAGCTTTGGCTGGGCAGGGAGCTAGGTTGCTCTTCTGACTGTTGGCTGCTCCCTCTGTGGCACCTGTGCCTGCTGATGGCACGAGCAAATGTGTGCATTTCCCTTCCTTTGTTGCAGTTTGTAATCCCCTGTATGAACTTCATTCACCAGAGGCTGAGTTGAGTCCTGTGCTAAAGCTGCAGTGGCTCAGCGTCACCTCAAGTGTCTTGGCACAGACTCAATGCTTCCCTTCTGACAGCTCTGATAGACCCTCCTGAGAACTAGAGTCTGGCCTCTTGCTTACACCTAATATTCAGTTTTCTGGCTGCAAAAGTAGATAAGGAGAGAGGGGAGGACAGGGGTGAGCGGGGTGCTGACTGCTGGGACTGCAGTCAGAGTGACATCTCTGCCTGTACTGGGGACTTGGGGTCCTGTGGCACAGTGCAGAGGTAGGGCTGCTCATTTCTCCATCCCAAAGTGTAAAACACAAACCTTCTGCTTTCCTGCTCTCTGCCTGGAGAGCCTTGAGAGGACAGTACCCGAGCTGTGCATCGGCAACACCAGAATCAGTCTAACTCAGCACCTTTGGAGGAGCTCACCTTCCCCAGGGCTGATTTTAGGCAGCAGGAAGAAAGACCATATTGCTACAAGTGATGGCACAGGGACCAGCAGGCACCAGGTACCTTTCTGTACTCCTTGAATTGGCCAACACAGTTAATGCATCACTCATTAAGTAGCCAGGGAGAAATTGCCATATGGTCTGGCCTGCTGTTCCTCTACTAGAAGAACCAAAAAAATCTGTGTAGTCCAAAGGTGCAGCCTGTTCCCATTCTAGCATCCCTGTGTGCAGCAGGAGGGAGCAGAGCCTGGCAGGGACTGGTGGGGAGGGACAGGGGTTGGGGCAGGAGCCCCATTTCAGTCACTCCCTGTCTCCTGTGCCTGGGGTCAGGGACACCTTCCAGGCTCCTAGTGGTAGCTACGGAGCTGATATCCTTCTCTTTGGGGGCTGGAGGGAGTGACACACAGAATATTCACCTCTTTAGCCGTGTGTAGCTGTGGGTGAAGCCTGGTGAGGCAGAGGAGTGTGTTGTGCCCCACAGCCTGGTTCCTGCCTGTAGCCTGCTGTGTGTCACACGTCTGGGCTGGCTGTCCCAGCACACCGCAGTGTGAGCCTTCATAGCAGAGCAGTAAGGCTCGTCTGAGTCTGTTGTGTCTCTGCATGAGGGACCAAGGCATCTCCCGACTCCCTTCTGCCATCCTGAGGGTCCAGGCTTTGTCGTGGTGGCCGTGACCCTTGTGGAGAGATGGCTGTGACTGCCTGTGACTTCCAGACAGAGATGCTGGGGCTGGGGCAGCCAGCCTAAGAGGAGGATTTGGCAGCTGTCCCTGCAGTGGCACTGGCTGGAACGTGCAGCCCAGGCAGATCTGGCCCCACCGGTGCTGTCAGACTGGGCTGTTTGCACAGAAAGCTGCCGGACAGCCCTGGGAAGATGGGTGGGACAAAGCAGGTAGGGCCGTGTCCTTGCTCCTGTGAGGTTGCTTCCTCCTGAGCCCCAGCCCAGCCTTGCTCTTGTGCTGGGCAGAGGCTGCTGGAGGACATTTCCCAGCCTCTGGCCAGCTGCAGGCAGGGCAGGGTGTGGGGGCAGGGAGCTTCCCCTGGATCTGGAGGGATGATGACTTTGAAGGGCTGGTGATTTCTCTGGCTGCCAGCTGCACCTGGGCAGGGGCCTGGCAGCACCAGCCAGGGAGGCTGCACTGGTTGGACCAGAGCCCAGACACTTTCAGCAGCTGTGGTGGAGTAAAGTCGACTTGGGTCATTTGTTTAGCAGTGTAAATACAGACGTGATCGTTTCACCCCCGACGGGTATGATGGTGTCAGTGTTCCCATGCAGTGGTGCAGCAGTGTGCTGGTTTGCAGTGAGTGCAGGGAAACCTTGGTTTGGGTGGCAATGTTTAAAGATCACCTTGTTCTACCCCCTGCCATGGGCAGGGACACCTTCCACTGTCCCAGGTGGCTCCAAGCCCTGTCCAACCTGGCCTTGGACACGTCCAGGGATCCAGGGGCAGCGACAGCTTCTCTGGGCACCCTGTGCCAGGGCCTTGCCACCCTCCCTGGGAAGAATTTCTCCCCAATATCCCATCTATCCCTGCTCTCTGGCAGTGGGAAGCCATTCCCCCTTATGCTCTCCCTCTATTCCTTGTCCCAAGTCCCTCTCCAGCTCTCCTGGAGCCCCTTTAGGCCCTGGCAGGGGCTCTGAGCTCTCCCTGGAGCCTACTCTTCTCCCGGGGAACACCCCCAGCTCTCCCCACCTGACTCCAGAGCAGAGGGGCTCCAGCCCTGGGAGCATCTCTGTGGCCTCCTCGGGACTCTCTCCAGCAGCTCCAGGTCCTTCCTGTGCTGGGACCCCAAGGATGGAGGCAGCTCTGCAGGTGGGGTCTCACCTGAGCAGGGCAGAGGGTCTGAATCCCCCCTCCCCTGCTGCCCACGCTGCAGGAACAGCTCAGCACAGAGAGGGTTTCCAGGGGCCAGCACACACGGCTGGGACACACTGAGCTTCTCATCCACCAACATTCCCAAGTCCTCCTCCTCAGGGCTGTTCTCCATCCAGTCTCTGCCCAGCCTGTGTTTGTGCTTGGGATTGCCCTGACCCAGGTGCAGGACCTTGCACTTGGCCTTGTTAAACTTCCCAAGGTTCTCACAGGCCTAACCCCTTCAGCCTGGCAAGATCTCTCTGGATGGCAACCTAGCATCACCAGGGGATCCAGAAGACTTGGCATCAGCCCTCTGGATCAAGGCTTTTCTTTTCTGTGACTGAAATGTTCCAGGACTCCTCCACATCCAGTGGTACAACTGAACACCCCCAGTCCCAGAGAGGAACAGAGGGGAGCAGCTGAGCCATGAATGGGAGACACCGGACAGATCTCCATTGGAGTCAGGGAAATCTCCAAGGTTCTTCTGCACTGTTAGTGTGTTGTTGCTGCTCCTGCTATCTGGACTTGGGTTTTTTCCTAGGCTCTCTGGGGCAGCAGCTTCTTTCCCTCCAGGAATTTTTTGGGAGGAAGTTTCCCAAGGCCGTGCGGGCACGGCCAATCTCTGCTGGCTTGACTCCTATTGGGGGAAAGGCTGCTGCAGGTATGGCCCCACAGCAGAACCCTGCTCAGCCAGCTGCCTCTGCTGCCTAATGACTTTCTCAAGGTATTTTTAGCTGCACAGAAACTTCAGGAAAAGCTTTTTTGCAGCTGAGGACACTGCGGCCTTTGTTCCAGCTTCTGGGAATGGGGAGGTGCCGACTCAGCGTGGCTGCAGTGGCTGGCACAGCCCTGTCCCCTCACAGCGGTTTGTGAGCTGCCCAGGAGCCCCTGTTTGAGGGGTCTCGGTGCCCTCCTCGAGCAGTGCTGAGCTCCTGCTGACCTGCTGTGCCCTGCCCAGGCTGGGGGGTGGTTTGGCAAAGCCTTTGGTTCTGGAGGAGCAGGGAAAGGGCAGCTCTTCCCAGGTGTTGGGATGGCCATGAGTCCTCCCATGGCTGGAAACCAGGTCACTTCTGCTGCCAACAACTGTCTCTGTTGCAAAGTCCTCTTGCAGGTGAAATTAGCACATCAAATGTCCTGGATTGTTACTTGAAGCTCTGTGGGCTGGAGGGACAGGGGCCATGAGTGGCTTCCCATGGGCTGTGTGTTCCCCTTGCTGCTGGGATGTTGGAATTGCACAGCAGATGCAGCTGTGGGATGGCTCTGGACACTGTGCCTGATGCTGCATCTCCCTGCTGTGATTTGGGGATCTGTTCAAGGCACGTGAATGCCTGGTGAGACATATGTTGGCCTGTGCTGGACTGACACTGCAAGTGTCCCTTGCAGGGAGCTGAGGTGGCGTTTGCTCCTGTTTTCCATGGGAGAAGTACCTGGGTGTTGGCTCAAGGTCAGTTTGTGCCCTGCCCATGCTCACAGGGAGGCTAGGACAAAGGAAATTGCAGATTTTCCCTATTATAGCAAGATTAGTCAGCACTTGGAAATGGAAGCTCAGCCTTTCGGAGCAAAGTTGCCAGCTGCAGAGCTTAGAAGCAGTTGCCACCTCCCTTCCCACTGTAAGGGTGCTTGGCTTGGGATTTGCCAACTTTCCACCAGACTCTGGGCAGAAGACAGAAATGGTTTTGTAATTCCAAGGTGTAAATGGAGCCTTTGCTGCGTCTGTGCTGGAGGAGCCTCTGCAGGAGAAGCAAGAAGGAGCCCAGATTACTGCTAAATATCTGCCTCTCCTCCTGCTGCAATGGGAAGCAGGCAGGACCTGTGGGCTCACCTGTGGGCTCTGCTACCTTGTCACTCTGCCAGGCACTCTGGATCATGCCTGTGCTCTCACAGCAGTCTCTTGTCTCAGTCAGGACCACTGGCTTTTCTTCATCTTAGTTTTGTTAACCCTTGTCTGTGAAATAGCTCTAGCACTGAACTCCTTTCTGCACCAGTGGGTGCCTTGGAATGCTGACTCTGGGATGCCAAGGATGCCTAAAGATGCTTCTCTCTCTTTGGGGGAAGGAGAGAGTGGGCTGGAAGGAGCAGGTCTGAAAATGAGAGTTGCTTTTAGTCACCTGCAGCACCTCCCTGCTCCATGGAGTGGAGAGTAGGGCTCGCTGCCCTTCCCTGGCTCCCTGCTCGGCTCCGGGCTGGGGCCGGGGCTCTGTGGCCATGAGCCAGGCGCTGCTGTGATGCCCTTGCTCCCTGTGAGCTGCAGCAGGACACAGCTTCAGTCTGCAGTGGCTGGTCTGGCAACTCCTCTCTGGCTGCAACGAGCAGGAAGGGCCTTTTCCAGCCCTTGTGGGCAGCTTGTTGCAGGCAGGAGCTGCAGCAGGGATGTGCAGGCTGTTCAGCGGGTCACAGCCAACAGGTCGTTGGGCAGCTGGGCTTGGCCAGGACCATCAGGGTGGTCTAGGCTGACCTGTGGGCAGTTCCCGGCTGGCGATGTACTCAGAGCTTGGGCTACCTGTGCAGGTACTGCCTCAGTGCCAGCGGGTCTCACAGTGGCTCTGACAGCCAAACCACATCCTCTGCAGATGAGGCTGCCCACACGTGTTCCTGGGAGAGTTCATGGCCTTGCTCAGTGAGGCTGTGTGAGTTAGAAACTGTGAAAGTGCTCGCAGCTTCACTTCCAGCCCGACTGCTGCTGCACCTGAGCTGGGCAGGAGTTGGACAGAAATGACTTGTTGGATGCCTGTAATGTAGAATAGGGACTTTTACTTGGTGGAGTCTGTGGGCTCATCCTGAGGGTCTTGGAAAGGCTGTGAAGTTTCATGCTCCTACCAGGAGACTCGGAATTGCTGCCTGCACCTTCATCTGGGACTCTGCAGGTCACACAGCTCGGAATTCTCTTGGTGGAAACTCAGTGACCACTACCCTCTGGAACTCCCACCTCCCTCCCTTCTGCAGGGCAGGAACAGGACTTGCTCCCACTCCTTGTCAGGTGGAGAGAGTCCCTGCACTGCACTGCAGGAGCTGCGCAGGACAGTCGATGTATTCCAGTTACCCATCTGCTTTCTAAAAGTAGGGATAATGGGTATAAGATCAATGCTGAATGGTGCCCATTAAAAGCTAGAAACTCTCGGGGCAGCAAACGACGGAGTCATTCACATTAACCAGCCTTTATCCTGGAACCCACCAGCCAAGGCACCTGCAGCATCTCACCTGGCACCTTTACTGAGCCAGGCTGCCCAAGAGGGAACAGGAGAGGCTGTCCCCCACCTGCCTCCGAGCCTGCCCAGCTCCGGAGCATCAGCCTGGAGGAGAGGGCAGAGCCTGGCTTGGTGCCTCCACCTGGTGACAGCGCCGGGTGCTGCATTTTAGCCTACATAATTCGGGTTTGTTTGGGGGACGGGAGGGGGGAATCAGCAGGGAGGTGATGGCAGTGAGCAAATCTCGCTCCTCTCTGTGAGGACAAAGTGTATAAATAGACATCTCTGATGTTCTCGCGACGAGCCCTCGCAGGGATCCGTGATGAGGCGCGTGTTGGATTATTTATCCCGCTGTCCCTGCGCCGCGGGCGGGACACGCTCACTGGGGTGTCCCTCGTCCCCATGGGGTGGCTGAGTGAGCAGAGAGGCAGAGCTCCAGCTTTTCATAGCATGAATGATGCACCAAGTCCTGCCTGGGCTGCAGTGGCAGTGGGGGGGATTTACTCTTCTCTCCCCCACCTCCCCCTTCCTTGTAATCCACTTAATCCCCTGACGACAGGACTCGATTACTGTCAGCTCTGCACAGCCAGCGTTGCTAACGGGCAAGCTGCCTCCTCCTGTCTTGCAACAACAAAAGCACCAGCCAGATCTGGGCTTTTGGTACCTCCAGCAATAATCCTACAAAGCAGAACAAACAGGCCTTGATTTACTGGGTATCCAGGTCTCCTCTCAGCTCTGCCACTTTAAAAACAAAACGTCTCGTGCGTACATGGATTTAACAAATATGGACAAACCTCAGTGGTTTTCTTACTGAAGGCAACTTTGGGAGCTGCCTGGTGTTACTGGATCACACTGTGGGTCCAGTTCAGCCGTCACGCTCCCCTGGAGGCAGTCTGGGATCTGGAAGTGCTGGAGGGTGGATGGAGTTGGGGAGTTGGAATCTGTTGTTTTAGCCATGCACTGGATCTTGGCTCGGCCCTGTGCCCCTGAGGCTGTTGCAGAGCAGTGGTTGAAGAAAACAAGTGCCGAGGTTTTAATGTTGTGGAAATATTTTTTTGAGCTCCTGTTGTCTCAGCAGCTGGGCTGAGATATTGCAGGTCTTGGGACCAGGGGTGGGTGGACCTCTGGTTCCAGCTCCTGAACCCTGTGCATCCGTGAGGGGCTTGGTGCGTGGCTTGATGCCCACCAGAGCTCCCTACCACCCTCAGACAGTGCCTGTGATCTCTCACATTCCCTCTGACTTGAGGAAAAATGAACACACAGCAGCCGTTCTCCGTGCCCTGTGTCGATAGCCTGGGATAACCACTTGCTGTGGCACTGGGATCCCTTAAAGCCTGCCCCAAACCACCTTATTTACAGGATATCTTCGTGTAGAGCCTCTCCTGTCCCAAGGAGGGGTGGGTGGCAGCAGGTGCTCCTGTTGCCTCGAGCACTGCCCATCGGATCTGGAGCTGTCCAGTGGCTGCAGGCAGCAGAAGAGGCTGTGTGTGATTCCCTGGGTGGTGGCCTCTCTCTCCCAGAAGATCACACGTTCCAAGGTAACAGCCTCTCAGCCTGTCCCACTTACCCTTCACTCTTGTTTCCACAGGGGTCCTGACAGCTGGAGAGCACAACTTTCCCTTCCAGTTCCTGCTGCCAGGTAAGATGCAGGAAAGTGGCTGAAGGCCCATCCCTGTAAGCCTTGGCTTTTGCATATTCTTCCAGTTCAGAAACTGGCCTGACTCAGCCTTATGATCTCTTCTTTCTCTCTTGACTCCAGCTTCTGCTCCTACATCATTTGAAGGCCCTTTTGGCAAGGTCCTGCATCAGGTGAAAGCTGTGATAGACACACCTCGCTTCTCCAAGGACTACAAATGCAACAAGATCTTCTACATTCTCTGCCCTCTCAACCTGAATGACATCCCTGACATCGAGGTAAGAACGAGGAGGGGCGTGGCTGGGAAATGCCAACACTCCAGCACGTGTCCTTGTCCTGCTGTCTGAGGAGTCACTGTGTGGCTGGACAGTTCTGACTGTGTGCTGTGACTGTGCAAGAGCAGGACAAGGACTCCCCATCTCTCCTGCCTGGCGGTCAGTCCCTGCTCCAGGTGATTTCTGACTCTTGTGTGTGTTGCTTTGAAAGATTTATCTGAATTTTCAGCATGCAGAGAGACATGCTGGGCAACAGCTTCAGGTGCTTGGAGACACTTGGGTTTGGGGAACTTGCTTCGGAGGGGAAAGCAACTAACAGCACAGGAGAGCTGTGGGGCTGGAGAAGTGAGACCTGTTTTCTATGGTGTTGCCAGCTCTTTGCATCCTCCTAGATGCAAATATTTCTGCTTGCTTGTTTTGAATCTCTTGAGTGTTTTCCCGGAGGCTCTCTGACTCTCTTGAGCCAACACCTCTGTCTCTGCCGTCCTGCAGCAGCCCAACACTATGTCCACCACCAAGAAGTTCAACTACAAGCTTGTGAAAAGTGGCAACATCATCCTGACGGCCACGTCGGATCTCAAGGGCTACATCGTGGGCCAGGCCATCCAGCTCCGCACGGACATCGAGAACAAGTCCGGCCGGGACACCGGCGCTGTGGTGGCCAGCCTGCTCCAGGTGGGTGCCCAGTGGGGCCATTCTCTGGCTTGTGCTGGTGCTCTACCCCATGGAGGCCTCTGTGAAACTGGGGCAGCCAGGAGGCCAAATCTCCAACTCTGTTCCTCTCCACCTTCCTGGGGAAGAAGGAGGTAGAACTTGTCTTGCTTATCCCTGCTCAGTCTGACATGCAATGGGTATTCCTGCTCTGGAACACGCCCGTTAGGTTTGTGCTTGTGCCTATTTGACAAATCAGTTGGGTGGGTTTGTGTCCTGACTCATATTTGTGGGAGACAGGGGACCTGCAGCCCCTGTGCAAGCTGTGTTTCCTCCTGTCTGTGCAGAAAGTGGCCTATAAATCCAAGCGCTGGATTTACGACCTGAGGACCATCGCCGAGGTGGAAGGCTCAGGGGTGAAAGCCTGGAAACATGCAGAATGGAGGGAGCAGATCCTGGTTCCAGCACTGCCCCAGTCCATTCTGCAGGGCTGCAGCCTCATCCACATTGACTACTACATCCAGGTGGGTTTATCCAGAGTATCCCTGGATACTGGGATAAAGTAGCTCTGCAGCTCTGTGCCTCTTTGCAGGCTGANGCTGGGCTGGACTGTGGCTCTGTGCCTCTTTGCAGGCTGAGCTGTGTGATGTGGGTGGCCCTGACATCAGGTGAACCTTCCCACTGCCAGGTATAATAACGAGGATGCCACTGTTGTCCCTTCTCTTCCAGGTTTCCCTCAAGTCCCCAGAGGTTTCTGTCACTCTCCCCATCTACATTGGTAACATTGCTGTGAACAGGGTCCCGCTGAGCCCCTCCCGCTCCATCCAGCACATCCCGTCTGTGGTGGTCCCCAGTGCCCCCCCGGAGGAAGAGGAGGCTGCCAGTGGCTACCACCCCATGGACAATGTCTCCATCCCCACCAAAAGCCATTCCCAGCAGCAGCCCTTTAGCTACGCCCCAGGACTGAGCTTCCAGGAGATACGGGCGGACTCGGAGCAGACGG
The DNA here is from genome assembly GCA_013398955.1 of Callaeas wilsoni. Classification (NCBI taxonomy): domain Eukaryota; kingdom Metazoa; phylum Chordata; class Aves; order Passeriformes; family Callaeidae; genus Callaeas; species Callaeas wilsoni. The sequence continues at coordinate 33,292 of VWPU01010437.1, forward strand.
GCTCCCCAAACCACCCCACACTCTGCCTGTCCACGGGAGCCACTGTCCCCTACTACGCCGAGGGGAATGTGGTGCCCGTCCCCACAGCCAGCTCACTCATCCTGCCCCCGGAGTACAGCACGTGGGGATACCCCTACGGTGAGCAGCGATCCCGGGATCTGGAACTGGGGGGAAACGGCTCCTACCACCACCAGTCCCTGCTAGCTGTCAACTTTTGGGAGTCTGGGGATTCAGTCAGTCTGCTGGAGGCTGCTGTCGGAGGGGTTTGTGACATCTCTCTGCCTGCTTTACCCTCCAGAGGAGTCCCCTCTTCCAGCTGTAAAAGCCAGCTGCCCTTCCCACATCCACGCCCATGCCTGCCCTGGGCTCGTCGTGAGAGGATCTCCCAGTTCTTAAATGAGCTTTCAGCCTCCCACTGATAGAAAAACTTCTTGGCTTGTGGTGAGGCTGGTGGGAGCAGAGCCAGGAAAATGATGTCACTGAAATCTTCTGTCTAACTTGGAGTGGGCCTGCAGCTGGTCTGAAGCTGTGGGGGTGGGAGCTGAGAAAGCATCCGGGGTGGAACAGCAAGGGGAAATCCCAGCGTGCTGGATTCTTGGAGCTGTGCTGGATTCCTGGAGCTGTGCTGGATTCCTGCAGGCAGCCGTACTGGGGTGGCAGGGCCAGCAGTGTGTGTCAGCACAGTCCTACCCAAATCAGCCCCTCTGCACCGGGGTGACAGGACACTCCATGTGTCACTTCAGCCCTGGGTCGGGGCACATGGAGCACGGGTGATCTGAAGGTGCTGGAGGACAGGAGGATGCTTGTGAAAGGAGAGGAACAGAACTGGACTGTGAGGTGGTGATTTTAACCTCTGTGGGCATCAGGGCAGGGATGGGACTGGCTGGCTCAAATCCTACAAACCCCATGTGCCTCAGCAGGGCAGGCTGTGGGGCCCTGGCAGGGAGCGTGTGTCGGTGGGTGGCTTCACTCTGCACTGGGTCACACAGACTGGGGTGAAGGGAGCCTCCCAAATGCCCACCATAACCTCTCTCATTCTTCCTTTCCCCCACAGAGGCACCTCCATCCTATGAGCAGAGCTGCAGCAGTGCCAACTCCAGCATCAGCAATGGCAATTAGCCCTCCCCTGCTCCGAGCCCCGCCGGCGCTGCCCACCCTGGCACCACGGGGCACCTGCCTGTGGCAAAGTCTGGTACAGCACAAGGCGTCTTCTTGTCTCTCTGGCTGCTTTGGGGGGGCAACTGCCACATCCCGGCCTGGCCTTTTTAAGTCTCTTTCTAGGGAGGGGGTAAAAAACCAAAAAGGGCAGCCAGAGCAGCCTGCATGCGTGTAGGAGGGGTCTGGGAAACCGAACTGTCTCCTGCTGCTGCACCAGGTGCTGGAGAGCAGGATGCCCTGGGCAGCAGCCTGTTCCAGTACTGTAGTCAACACTAACTGCTTTACTATCAAAGCACCTGCGATGCCTTATCTGAAACGCTCCTGACTTGGCACGGCTCCCCTGTAGGGGAAGGCTGGGCTGTGTGGACTTTCTCTCCTCTTTTAGGGGCCATGTGCTCTCCACAAATGGTTTTGACAGCCCTTCCTCCTTGTCCTCAGAGGTCCTAAGGGTAGCAGGAGGTTTCTTGGAGTAAGCAGGTTTGGAAGGTCAGGGACTTTTAAAAAGCCAAAAGCACAAGCCCTCGCTGTACCTGAGCTGTGAGGGCAGTGACTGGCAGCGTGAGTGGCCATGGGCAGAGGGGGGCTCGTGGGGACGCTTGCTGATAAGCCCTGGTGAGCTGTGGGGCAGAGCCTGGTGTTCCACGAGGTGCCCTTTTCCAGCACAGGTGGCTTTTCTCCACAGAGCCCTGTGGGACGCAGCCCATCCTTGCTCACTGCTGGGCCCTGGCACACAGGATGGCAGCACTGGTCACTGCCAGCTGGGCTGCCACATCCCGTGTCCCATCTCCCGCCCCTGCAGGGTGCTCTCTCCTCCCAGGCCAGCGTTGCGTGACCATCAATCACAAAAGTCTGTCTGATGCTACCTCTGGGTCTGCCCAGGGGCCCTGCCCGTGGGACCCCTTCCCTCTGGGCCCACGCTCCGTGGGGCTGTCCCCAGGAGTGACTGTCCCTGCCCAGGCAGCGCACGAGGGTGCAGGGCCAGGGCCAGGGCCCCGTGTATATCTGGTTTCCTGCGTGTCCCCTGAGCCTCAGCAGGATGTGACAGTGGACACAAACCGTGCGGGAATTGCTGCGCCTCGTTCGCAGCCTCCGCTGCACCTGGCAGTCGGGGGAACAAGCTGGGTTTTCCTGCAATTTTTCTTTCATGCTTTCCCCCCCCCTCCACCTCGTTTAGCTTGTTTAGCGTTGACTGCCCAAGCTGAGGAAACCACGAGCCACATCCTTCAGAGCCACAGGTGCCCAGCCAGCCTGGAGTTGTGGCCTCCAGACCTTTGGCACTCCAGAGCTGGTCCCCACACGGCCCCAGGCTGGGCGGGCAATACCTGACAGACCTTTAGGAGCATTTCCAGCCGCTGCCTCCTCGCTCAGCCACCTCTGCACACCCCTCAGGCGGCTGGGTCAGGCCCTGCTTTGCACTCTTTCTTTGCAAATGCTTTTTCATTTTATTTTTTTTTTAAGCATTGAACTGCTTTAAGGGTAGCGTAGCGAAGGTGCTGTTCTGAGCAGTGCTGGCACGACATGCACCGATGCTGATAGAGTGATTGTCATTGTCCCCGAATATATATAAATATATATATATATATGAGATGAAATTTTGTTTTTAATGATTGAATTCAGAAATACAAATTTTAATGCTGTATTTAATAAATTATTCTAAGAGAAATGCTGTGCTTTTTCATCCATTTCTGATGCTGATCCATGTGCCTGTTCATGCCAAATCCAGGAATGCACCTTGCTGATTTCTTACAAAATGAAGTGAGGTTTTTTTGTTCTCATCAGGAAGGGTGGTGACCTCTGCCAAGGCAGCTCGGGGAAAACAAACACGGTGTGGCCTGACCATACTGCCAGGCTCATAATTCCACATGGCTGGAGGGAATTTGGCAGCACGTGGGCTTGGTTCTGAAGAGAGCAGCCACGGCACTGCTGCTTCCCAGGCCCTGTGTCCTGAGGCCAGGATTTGTCCAAGCGGCCCAGGAGCCTTGGGCAGTGCTCGCTGCTGGCAGGGATGGGCTGGTGGGGAAAAGGGGAGAGCAGACTCTCGCTTTAGGAGGGTGGAGATGGCACAGCCATGGCCTGGCTGGAAGGGCTGGAGACCACTAGCCCAAGCCCTGTCCTAAAGAGCCATTTGGAATAAACTCAATAAAAGTGGAAGAAGGCTCCTCCCTCCACCCCCCTTTGGTGATTCCATGTCTGAAAGATGCAGGTGGTGCCTGAATGTTGTCACTGCAGGTAGCCTGGGGTGTGATCTGTGTCTTGGACACAAAGATCCTTCTTCATTCTCTGCTCAGCTTATGCCTCTGCCCAGCTTCCATGATTCCACACTCTCCTTTCCCTGGTGGCCCGGCCTGCCATGACCAGCACTCTTGATCTGCAGAGGGGCAAGGGCAGGTACAGCTCTTCCCCAGTGCTCTTCCTCTTCCTCTCACTTGGCTGAACCTGTCTTGCCTGGCTCAGTCTGCAGCTCCCGTGGCCTTCCTTGCTGTTGGCTGTACATATCCCTCAACCCAAGTCCCTCCCACACCTCTGGAAAAATTCCTATGAAGCATCAATGCTTCTGGACCTGCTGGGCTGGGCTGCAGGCTCCTGACCCAGAGAGGCAGACAGGGCTGGGACCAGGACTGGCCTCCCAGCTCCTTCTCCATGCCTGGAGCTGAGCTGCTGCTGTTGTGTGCAGCCCAGGTTCCTTGGCTGGAAAATGGGATTGCTGTTTGGTTGCAGTGGTCAGAGCCACTGGGCTGTTTTTCCAGACTACCACCTGTCCTCCTTGTTCCACCTTTGCTTTGGGGATGTCCCATCTGTGGTGGAGGCTGTGGAGGAGGGAGCCCTCACCCAGCCCGTGCTGTGCCCTGTCTCTGCAGTGCTCCTCTGCACCTCAGCTTGCTCTCCCAAATTATATTTGCTACAAACTGGTCCTTGGGGCCTCTTGCTGTACAGGGAGTCCCCTTTGCAAGGCAGGGAGCAAATGGGAACACCTGACTGCTGAGGAGTGCCCATCACCACTGGCTGCTCTGGAGGGAGCAGGAAGGAGCTGGAGCTACACCTCAGGGTGGTGCTCATCCTTCTGGAGGCCAGAGCTCCTCCACAGCCCAGCTGCTGTGCAGGGGCCCCTCTCAGCCCTGGAAGGTGGCTTTGGGCCGGGTGCAGCAGGTCCTCCCCATGGGGTTGTCTCTGAGCAGCCTCGTTGTGCAAGAGAATTGACACAACAAGTGACAATCAGTGTTTTCCAACCCTCCTGCCCCGCCTTGCCGTCCCAGGCTGCGCAGGGAAGCGAAGCCTGACACAAAGAGCCTTGTTGGTGTTTCATGGAGCCCTTTGAAACGGGCCAGGAGTGCAGGTGGAGGGGTTAGTCCAGCTCTCCTTGAATCCCCCTGCAGGGGTGGCCTCAGGGCACTGTGTCAGCAGGTCCTTGGGGAGGGCTTTGGATGAGCACAGTGGGGCAAACCCCAGGGTTTGGGTTTGAGTTTGGGTTGGAGTTTGATTTTGTCTACTCACCCTCTCCAGAGAGGATCAATCCTTCTGTCCTCTGCCCACAGCCTCTCTGGCTTTCACCTCTTGGAGTCCTGGGAAGCTCCTTTAGGCCCTTGGTCATCCCTCCCTCCTCTTGCTGAACACTGAAGTAAAGAGGAAAAAAGCTCATTTTTCCAATCACAGCTCTGGATAAAAAACATTCAGCGCATAGGGATTCATTCAAATTCCCAGCTCAGATTTTTGTAGCAATTGTTTCTGAGTTTATTTGAAATGGGGAGAGAGAGCAGTGGGGCACGAGAGAAGCTTGTGAGTTAATTGTTTCCAAACTCAGTGTTCAATGGAAAACACCAAAAATATCATCAGTTCTTTATTTTATTTTATTTTATTTTCTGCTGCTTTTATGTCCTTCATGGTTTTGTTCTTGTCCTGCTCTCCACATGTTCCACCTCTCTATCTTTGGCTTTTTCAGTGTTGTTTGTGTCCCACTAAACTCTGCTTTGGCATCTGCTGTCCCACTGCCTGCAGGAGCTGGGGAAAGGGGAGTCAGGGGATGCAAAGGCTCTTCTTTCTTTTGGACAATGATTCTTTTTTAGCTTTCCACTGAACTTCCAGGAGTTTTGTAAAAATAAATATTTTCTGCTAGGACGTTTTCCTGTTGAGCCAGCACAAGACAGGAGATACGGAGTGCTCTAGGCTCTGTTTGGGTTTTATTCTATACTTTAAAATATTTTCAACTATGTGCAAGAGGAATGTCCCATCCCTCCTCCCCAAGAGAGACTGGTGGGTTAAAACCCTCAAAACTTGTGCCCTTTCTTGTACCACTACTCGTTGCTGTAATTCTTTACTCCTGTGGTTCTCTTTACAGATTCTGGGGTTTTATACAACGATTTGTGATGGCTCTGTACAACCTAAGATTTCTGTGCAATTTATAACTGGGTTTTGAAATGTAAACTCTCAGTTTTCCATGTTTACCACAGCTTCTGGGGAGTATTTTTGTCCTGGATTTTAACCCCCCCAAATGTAAGGAACTGGAAAAATGTAAATAAAGATGATCTTTTTTAAGACCATGGGTGTTTTGCTTGGGGTGTGTGATGATCATAAATGATACCTCACCTGTCTGGATGCTGAGACCTGACAGTGAGAAGTGGTTCAGGGCTGTCAGTGGGGGCATCCCCGCTGGAGCTGGAGCTTGGAAGCTGGTTTAGAGCCGAGGTTAAAGCGAAGCCACGGCTCCTCCAGCTCAGCAGGGGAGATGGCTGGGGTGGGAAGACCCTGGTGGGCTGAAGGAACTGTTTCTCGCTCCCATGGTGAATCACAGAATCATGGAAAATCCTGAGCTGGAACGGACCCACAAAGATCATCCAGTCCAGCCCGGCCCAGACACCCCAACAATCCCACCCTGGGCATCCCTGGCAGCGCTGCCCAAACGCTCCTGGAGCTCTGGCAGCCTCGGGGCCGTGCCCATTCCCTGGGGAGCCTGGGCAGTGCCCAGCACCTCTGGGGGAAGAACCTTTCCCTGATCTCCAGCCTAAAATCCCCCTCGCCACAGCTTCGTGGGCAGGTGCCGCTGGAAGGACGCGGCTGCGGCCGGAGGAAGCGCCGTGGCGCTTGGGCTGCGCTCTTCCTGCTGCCAGGAGAGCCAGGATGTGGAGCTGCGGCTCCGCTCGCCCGGCTCGGGCGGGAGAGGGCGATGTCCGCCCGGCTGGAGCTCGGCGCGGCCGTGGAGAGGCTGCGAGGCGGCTCCGGCTGCCCGGCCGAGCCCCGAGCCCTGCCCCGGGCCGAGCCCCGAGCCCCTGCCCTGGCTCCCAGCAGCTGCTCCAGGAAAACAGGGAGTTCTGGCACAGCACAGCCCGTCCTGGCCCCGCTGCCCTCCGCTCAGGGTGGGTTTGAGATGGACAACAGCCGTGTCCACATCCCGGTGGTGATGGGCTGCAAAGTCTCTGTGTGTTCCCGGTTATTTCGACTTCTTTTGGGAGCCTCTCCCCTCCCTGATGGCTTGGGGAGGTTTGTGCCAGTGGCCGCTGCGTCCCTGTGTCCCTCTGGGAAAGACGGAGCTGCAGCAAATGCTGGAGAGGAGCCACCAGAGCCCGTCCCGATGCCCGCCCGCCCTCACCCACCGCCCCCATCCCTGTCCCGGTGCCACCCCGGCGTGCCGGCTCTGCTTTGTAGGAGCAGGGATGAAGGCAGGCAGTTCCCGACATCCCCCACGGAGCATCCCCAGTGCGGGATGGGGCGATGCTGAGCATCCCCAGTGCCGTGTCCAGGCCGCCACCGGCCCTTGCTGGAGCAGAGGCTTTCCAGAGGTGGTTCTTTGTGCGGGGAGCAGTCGCCACATCCCGGGGGGATCCCAGGGGAAGGACACCCACCCTGCCATCACCCTCCTCCGAGCCTCAGCTCATCCCCCGGGAGCGATGGGAGCCCCGGGGCCCCTCTGTGTCCCCACCGAGCGGGAGGCACCGGAGGGGCCGCGCCGGGGGCTCCGCGGGGACGCTGCCACGGCCCTGCCGGTGCGCAGGGGATTCTCTGGGGGCTTGGTTAATTAATTAATTAATTAGCTGCTGCTGCTAGACTGAGGGAGAGGCTGCTCGGAGGGGATGGAGCGGGCGGGGGGCGGGTCCCCAGGCCCGGGGACTCTTATTTTGACCGCGGCGCTGCCGGGCGGGCGCTGCCGCCGCTG
>VWPU01010438.1:0-10092 GCA_013398955.1 Callaeas wilsoni
GCAGATAGTTTGTTTTTTTTTTCCTTAAGAACAGTGGGTTTGATTTCTTTCCTTCCTCAACCTTCAAAGGTTGTTTTCCCCAAATTACACTTATTTCTGTCATCTGCAAAACAGAATTGTCCGTTTAGGGGTACAAATCCCCATTTCCTGTCACTCTTCTAGAAATTTGCCAATAATAATGTTTATTTTGGAACTAATTTACTGGTAGGTATCCAATTTTAGTTGTGCTGTCTAGAATTAATGTTCTTTTTGCATATGATCTATTCAATAATGTGGTGTTTTGTCTTTAGCCCTGTTGAGGACAGAGATACAAAGACAGTCGCAAAAGATGAGAAAGGTGGGTGTATGTTTGGGGTTTTTTGGGGAGGGGTTTTATGTAGAAAGGACCTGGAGTAAAAAGGAGGACTGTTAATTCAGTGCAGTTGTAACACGTCCCTACAAAATACAACTTTTAAGTTTCAGTTCCTTGTAGCTTCTGTAACATTATTAACAAAGTTGGGATTTGTTTTAAATACGAACCCTTTGTGTGAATTAGTATATGATACTTTGTAATTCTCCTAAAAGTGATTGAACTACAGGAAGAAAATCTGTCGCTATGAGGCTCACTAAGCCTGTTAAGTGCACATTAGCTGTGGATTTCAAATGTTCGTTTTAGCAGGCTACAGAGTGTATTGATTTCAAGAATGAATGGAAGATGTAGAAGTAACATTGCAGTGGAAGAGTTTTATGAAGGAAGAATGTGGGGAGGTTTTAGGAGTGTTAATTTTGCACTGCTGCATTTGTGTTTTACATGGTCTTTTCAGTTTGGCTTTTTTGTACCCTAGGCCGTGTGGGGAGTGGTTCTGGCAGAAATTTGTGGGTTAGTGGACTTTCCTCCTCTACTAGAGCTACAGATTTGAAGAATCTTTTCAGCAAGTATGGAAAGGTACGTAGTGGATATGTAAATTAACAAACCATTCTATCAATTTAAAAGGCTGACCTTAAATGTAGCTCTTATTTTCCCTAATGAATAGCTGGGTGGGCTGAGTACTCAGCTTTGTGTTCTTTGGAAACTCTGTATCTGAAAGCAGCACAGAGTGAAGTGGAGGGGTAGGAGCAGAAAACCAGTTTGCAGAGGATATCTGTGCAGATGCCTATGAAAATAAGGCAATTCTTGACAGGAGAGACTGGTAGATCATCATGTAGTAGTCTAATTATGTCTCAAGTATCCAGCAGTAGTTAATGCTGTTTTAAACTATTCCGTTTCAAGGGTTATTCCTTGGAGAAATCCAGTCTTTGAGGGCAGGCTTCCATTTGTTTTGCAGTGCCTGCTAGGATAGAAGAGCAGAAGTTGTGGAAGGGAACTCTCTGTGTGACCATCTCCCCTTCTGCCAAATGCTTTTCTGAATGTAATATGAAATGTTTGTGTCACTAAGTGCCTCTGCCTGTCAGAGATTGTCATCTGTGGATACAGATGTCCTGTAAGGAAGGAGAAAGTGGTGGTAGTTTTGTTTATTCAATTTTATTTTGGTTTTTACAGTCCCACTCTCCCTTCTCTGTATATATCTGCCTTAAGCTGCTGACCTGCTCAGCAACTTGAAGATTAATTTTCTGAGCTGCATTATTGAAAATGTCCCTACCTGTGACAGGGCATTGATTGAACTAGATGGCTTTTTAAAGTCTCTTCCAATTCAAACCATTCTAAGAAATGGTGATGAAGTTAGAATTTATTTAGTGACAGACCTGCAAACACAGAATATTTATTTATTTTTTTCCCCAAAGGTGGTTGGTGCAAAAGTGGTGACAAATGCTCGCAGTCCCGGTGCTCGCTGCTATGGCTTTGTGACAATGTCAACGTCTGAGGAGGCCACCAAGTGCATCAATCACCTCCACAGAACAGAGCTGCATGGTAAAATGATTTCTGTGGAAAAGGTAAGTGGCAGCTATCTCATGGCAGTTTAATGACAATAAAAGCAAGCCATTTTAATCTGTCTCTGACTATGTAATTGTTTCTGGCTGAATTTCTAGGCAAAAAATGAACCAGCAGGAAAAAAGCCTTCGGACAAAAAGGAAGGTGAAACAAGGAAGGAGAAAGACAAGCACCATTCTGCAGAGTCCAAATCTGAGAAGTAAAGTGTTGTTTTGTATTTTTTGGTATTTAAAGACCACTCATTTGAAATACAGCCAGGTGACTAAGTTGAACAGTAACTGTAGTAAATCTTGATTTAATGTTTCATCCTGTATTTGAAATAGAAATAATGCTTGAAAAGTTGATTTTTTGCAGTAGTAAGGGCATCTTAACTGGCCCTCTGTTCAGAATTACAAAGCTATTTAGTGTTAGTATAAAAACTTGTTAGTTTTATCAGGAGACACGAAATCAAGTTGTTTCTAGGTATACCATTATTTTTACCAGTTACTTGTCCTCTGATCTGACTCTGTCTTGGACTCTTCTTTTAACTGACAAATATTTCTGGGATTTAGTCTGTCTTTTTGACAGATTGGCTGTGTGGTTAGTGAGTGATACTTACCACATTTGTTTTTCAAGTGGTTTGTTGCTTTTGAAAGAGGCATTTTGCTTTCCTGCTTTTTGTAGGTCTCTTGGTATTAAGAAGGAGGAGAAGATCGACAAAAAAGATGATGCTAAGAAAACGGAAAAAGATGAAAAGGAAGGAAAAGAAAAGGATGAACAAAAGACTGGATCTTCTGATAGATCCAGGGCAAGCAAATCGGGTAATGCTGGCTGTCTCTCAGAAATGTTTTCAAGGATATTTGTATATTATTAGATGAGATTGATAATTCAGTAAAAAGAAGATTACTTAGTAAAACTGACACAAACATCAGAAAATACCTTGAAAATTTTGACTTAAATTTCTAATAACTTACAGTAGAGTTTCTGTAATTTTTATGGAACTCTCACTGCATTTAGTCCTGACACAGTGTGTGGTTGTGTGTCCTTTTTTGGGCTTTTTTTTTAAACTGTGGTGAAGGATGTATTTTGTGGGCAGGAGAATTAAATTAAATTTATGTTCTTTTAGGTGTCATCCCTGCCAGAAAATACTGCTGTAATTTTGTGATAAATTTACTGCCCCCATCCTCAACTTGGCCAAACCTCAGCAAGCTGTTTAAATCATAAATAAATTCCGTAACTTATTAAAAACCTCGTTAAAATAACTTTTTACTATGTAGTATCTTCACAGTTTTAAATATTGCAAGAATTGTTGAATGTCTTTTGTACCATTTATTTTTGGCTCTGTTTTGTTTCCTAGTGAGTCGCGGAACTGAAAGGACAGTGGTAATGGATAAATCTAAAGGAGAGCCAGTTATCAGTGTGAAAACCTCTGCATCAAAAGAGAGGGTAAGGCCAACTTCCAGAGCAGCTTTTGTGTAAAAATAGGTTGGATTTACGTGCTCAGTGTTGAAGGGTTTTGGCCTTGCATATTGGTACAATTATCCTTTTATCACTTTCTGGAAAGAATTTGGGTGTTGATGATGTGGCAAAGACTAAATGCTTGTTTCACCTTCTTTATACTTTTTCACTGCTGGCCTAGCGGAAAGGGGAGGGGCTGCAGTATGAAAGTGGTGTTAGGATGACGAGTTTCCCCGAGCTTGGAATGTTCCTGGTGTGTGTTGTTTGAAATCAGTGCAAGTCAAGTTGTGTTCCCCTGGTATTTATTTGTAATACTTAGGAGTTCTGGTCAAATTCGGGGTACTTTTCCCTGGAATTCCACCACTGTTTGCCTCTGGGGAAGGGATGGTAGCCTGTTCTGTTCAGGCTGACACAGTGCAGGTATTTGCCTAGGAGTTTTAGGTGGAAGTGCCCCGTGTTCAGCTCATGCGTTGTTCTCATCCATCTCAGAGCACGAAAAGCCAGGACCGCAAATCGGAGAGCAAAGAAAAGCAGGATATTTTATCATTTGATAAAATCAAGGAGCAGCGAGAACGGGAACGGCAGAGGCAGAGGGAGAGAGAAATCAGGGAAACGGAGAGGCGCCGGTGAGTTCCCAGTTCCCTCTCAACTCTAAATGGCATTTTTTACTCCTTTACCTGTTCTGTGTTTTGAACAGGCTGCAAAGCAGTGCTGTGCTGACCCTCCAAGAGTGGTATCTCAGATTGATTTCATACTAATTACTGCTAGAACAGACATAATGCTGAATGATGGAGGCTTTAACTGCTGAAAGCAATGCTCTCATGAGACTTCTGTAGGTGCTTTCAGGCTCTGTGTTCCACTTGACTGGATTTGAATTTCCTTGATTTTTCACCAGAAGCTTGTAAACACTTTTTGTTTGTCAGATTTCTGTCTTAGGACACGCTGTGCTCTCTGAAAGCTTTTTCAGACCTACTTAAGAGTAGATACTGTGTTACTTATGCAGAGTTCTTATCTTGGCTTAGTTCATTTGTATGGAGTTTTTTATTTTCCCCTAAGCTGTTACTTGATTGGGAAGAAGGGGGAGAACATAGAAACTTTTTTTTAAAAAAAAGGCAAAACCAAAGGAGAAACCCCACCGAAAACAAAGAAGCAGTAAAGCTTGGACTGAAGATTCTCAATTAAAAACCAAGTATCTCTTTTAAATTAGAGAGAGAGAGAGACGAGACCGGGAGCAGCGTCTTGCAGCCATTCACGAGCGGGATGAGAGACAGAGGCTCCAGAGGGAGCGGGAGCGGCTGGAATTCCAAAGGCAGCGCCTGGACAGAGAACGCTTGGAGAGGGAGAGGTTGGAGAGGGAAAGGATGCACATAGAGCAGGAAAGGAGGCGGGAGCAGGAGCGAATCCAGAGGGAGAGGGAAGAGCTGCGACGCCAGCAGGAGCAGCTGCGCTACGAGCAGGAGCGGAGATCTGCCATGAGGAGGCCTTACGATCCTGACAGCAGGTGAGGAGCGTGGCAGTGGGGCTCCAGGCTCCTCAGCCACATCCCCTTTGGGAGCCTGCAGAAATGGGGAGCGCTCTTGACAAAGCAGTCATGGGAGCTCACAACCGAAAGACACTTTACGTGCTGCTTTTAGCACTCTAATAGCGATTTGAAGAAGAGCAGATGCCATGCTTGTACACTTGTAAGCACTGTTCTGGTACAGCAGAATTCTTATAAGAATAAGAATATAATTCTTATAAGAACTCTTATTTCCCAGAGAGGAGTGACCAATAGTAACTGTGTGTGTCAGCTCTAGATGACAGTGGGAAAGATACTCGTTCTCTTCTCACGTCAGCTGAAATCAAGCTGATTTTGGTAAACCCAATTTTCTCTGAAACCGAAATGCGACTCCTGCTTAACGCACGTGGATTTTTAATTATTGGGTTGAATGAGGTTTGAGAGAGCAGGAAAGGGGAGGTTGCTCTGGGGCTGGTGCTGATGGTGAACACGTGTGCAGGCGAGATGACCCGTACTGGCCCGAGGCGAAGCGGCTGGCGCTGGAGGACCGGTACCACTCGGACTTCAGCCGGCAGGATCGCTTCCACGACTTCGACCACAGGGACCGGGGCCGCTACCAGGATCACTGCTTGGACAGGTTGGCAAGGCACTGGCTCTTCTTCTTCCTGTGCCTTTAGAGAAATCTGGTGTCTTTTTGTGGTTCGAAGGGTGTCAGAAGAGTAAAAGAAATCACTCTTGTGCGTTTCTCATGTCTCATTTCACGCATGCTGGCAATCCTTTGTGTCCGTGGGTTAGGGACATACCAGAAAGAGGCTGCATAAAGATTATAAGCCAAGTCCTAATGTAGTCTGCCATGATGCCTTGAGCTTCTCTCAAGGTGTATGGAAGTCTGCTTTATGAACCCCTAAGATTTAGCCATTTCCTTTTGCTTTAAAACTTTCCCTATTTTCATCTTTGCAGCCTGGCTAACGCAGGTTTTTAGCGCCACAGAACAGAAAAATATTTTCTGCGTGGTGCCATTGAGACTTCTGTTTGCTCTCAAAGGATCTCCGGTGAAAACTGTACAGTTTGTTTTTGCTTGTAACTCATTTCTGACAATGGCAGGTTCACTCAGTATTCTCCCTTGGTGTCACTGAGTACCTGGCTATCCTCAGTGGTGCCTCTTTTACACTATATTACAGTGATAGATGTTACTTTGATCTCTTTTTATGCTAGGAAACAAGACCTCAGTTGAGTATCTTGCCACTGAACACGCATCCAGATTTACAGCCTGATGAAGATTAACTTTTCATGAGTTATTTCATGCAGACACTGGAATTATAATTACTGCGTTGATTTGACTGAAGCTTTTCTTTCTTGTTCCAGGAGGGACTGTACAAGGGGAATTCCAGATCGAGATGGGCAGGTGCGTTACAACCAAATTACTGCTTCAGTTAAAAAGCCAAACAAGCCGACCCCAAAGCAGAAAGGACACAGTGTGCACACAGCACAAACACAATCACCACTGGGTTTCAGCTGAGATGTTCAAGCACAACTAACTTTGTGTGCTAATGAGCATTAAGTAAATTATTATGTTAGCTGCTTGCTGGGGTGGTGGCCACAGATACAGGCAAGGGGAAACCTCTGAGTGGTGGGAGCATCTTCTCAGGCTGGTATGTGGCAGTAAAAGCTCAGTTGACCGTCTTAGGTGTTACGAGAAACTGCTGTACTTACTTAGCTGGTAAAGGATGCCTTCTCTCACATTTATCTAAATAAAATAACTGGTGCCACAATGAAACAAGGCTGTAAAAGGACAAGTGTGAAAATCAGTGTCACAATGGGATTCAAAACCTTTCATTTCTGAAGAGAGGTAGGAAGTAGGCAGATACTCTATGTAAAAATTTAAAATCTGAAGCCAAGAATGTAAGCCTTAAAAAACCTTACCAAACAAAAAAGACCTCCCCCACCAGTGAACAGCATGGAATCTGTGTCAATAAACAAAATAAATGCCTGGAGTGAACCGTGCACAACGGTGGAACCAGGAAACAATGAGACAGCTGCAGTTTCGTTTCCTGACAGCTTATAGCAAGACAACACCCAAAAAGCCAAATTTTTGCAATCTAGAAGAAAACTTGTGTTGGATCTTAGCATAAGTGGGTCCTGTTTGCCTTCCAGCACTACCCGGATGAGCGGCACGGAGGGCCTGACCGTCACTCCCGGGACAGCTGGGGTGGCTACGGCTCCGACAGAAGGATGAGTGAGGGAAGAGGGATGCCCCCACAAACCCGGTTAGTGCCTGGCAAATCAGGGAAGTGATTGGGGGTTCTTAACATTTCCTCAGTGAACCTTTGGAGGGTGACAGCAGAAGCAGCTTGACGAGTGTGAATCCTCGCTCCAGATCTTTGAGCATCTGGAGGAGCAGGGAATTTCCACGTGTAGCTCCCACGTGCCTCGGGAGAGTGAAGCTCTGGTAAAGTAAAGAAGCTGCTCAGTTCGCTCAGCTCCTGGCTGTGCTTCTCTTGTACACGACTTTCATTTCTACAGGTGGGATTTACAGATGCCCCAGTAGGGCCTACACAAGTCTCATTCATGGCCAGTGGTCAGGTTTTAAGGAAATTGAGTGAGAAGTCTCTGCAGTGGTGGGGGTAGAGAACTGGGACTCATCTGGAATTGTAGTGGTTTCTTCTTAAACCAAAATCAAACTGGGCATATTCCAGCTGCGTAATGGTCAGTTCTACCTAAATAAACCAGGCAGAGGAGTGGCAGCCAACGAATTGATCCATGCCCCAGTATGTCAGTCCACTGCAGTATCAGTGATGTCCCTGGAGGTCAGAAAGAGATGAGTTTTGTTGTGTGAAGGATGCTGTTCAGCAGGTGTCTCTCTCATTGTTTCTCTTTGACCCGTTTTGATTGCAGTGATGGGGTGGCTACAGCTGCAGCTTGATTAACCATTTAACACACTTCGGCATGGGGTATGGTGTTTGGCTTTACCCTGTGCTGCTCAGTTAGTAGGGGACATACCTAGAAGATGTTCTTTTATTTTTTTAAGAGATGGACGTGACTGGGGAGATCATGGTCGAAAGTTAGAGGGGCATCAAGATCGTACATGGCAGGGAAATGTGGATGGAGGAGTGATGGGACGGGATCATGAGAGATGGCAAGGTACACTTGCTGCTTACCAGTGTGATCGTGGTTTTTTTCTGTGAATTACTGCTGCTGAACCTTCTAGTGGTAGTTAAATTACTGAGAAAGCAAATGAAATTCTGGGAACAAGGTGGCATTTTTATTAGGGAGACACAAAAGCCTGTATTTCTTTTTTTTCCCTCCCCTTTTTTTCTCTTTTTGGATTAGGTGGTGATAGAAGCATGCCTGGTCAGTCAGGACCAGGCCATGGGATGACTCGAGGAGGATCATCAGGGTAAGAAGCTCTGTCAGAGTGCTTATAATGTTTTTATAATAATTAATCCGTATAAAAGAAGAAATTCCTGTGTCAATTCCAAAAAACAGCTTCTAGTTAAACCTGGATTGGCACGGGGCCAAAAAACCCAACAAATTAAGGAGCCACCTTTCAGAGTCACAGCAATATTCCGTTCCCTGGGCCGTGTCCGATTTGTCTGGCGTTGTTTCCAGGCGCGGAGGCTTCACCCCAGGCGGGAGCCAGAGCCAGGCGCTGCAGGGCAGCGGGATCCCAGGCGCGCTCGCGGGCCCGGAGCGGACCAACAGACCGAGCGAGCCGCGCTTCGGCCGCCGCTACTGACGGCGCTCGCTGTACATAGGTGTATTCGTTTGGATCTTTTGTTTGTTTTGTTTTTTTTAAATGCCAGATGACAGTGGTCGTGAGTTTTATTAACCCAGGGTCACCTTGAGTTTGTGATTCTAAAAAAAAAAAAAAAACCACCCCTTCTTTTTTTTTTTTTTTTTAAAAAAAAAAAAAAAAAGAAGCGAGACTGCTGCCGCACTGTAGCCAAAATCCTGTGTCGACTTGGTTTGGGGTTTGTTGGTTTTTTGGTTGTTTTTTTTGTTTGTAATGGACATGGTGTTGGTCAAACATCACTTTTAAGTTTCTGTAAGTGAAACATTCCATTTTTCACAAATAATAAAATCGGTTTATGGCTACTATTTTCTTGTTTCTGGAGTTTTTGGCAACCTCACAGAGGTTTAAACGTCATTAAAGAGACAATCTGCTTTTTTAGCACTGTGAGATTTGAAGAGAAGTGATAGGTCTGTGACATTGTGGATGTGGAGGGGCCTGGCAGACTCTGCCTGTCTTTAATTATTTCCTTTGTGCCGTTAAGTTTAAATGTTCTTTCTACGCTTCCATTTTAGTTTTCTGTCACTACAGGAGTAGAAGGAGGAGGAAGGAAAGCTGGGAGAAGGGGAAGGAGAGAGGAGGAGGAGGAGGAAGAAAGAGGAGGCCTGAAAAGTAGGATCTAGCTCAGTCTAGGGGTCAGTGCTCTCCTTGTTCACCTCCCTCTGATGCTGATATCCTGCTCCGCTCATTGCTTTGCATCTTCAGCATAAAAACCTGAGAGCCAAACATTAAAATACTCCCAGGGTCAGCAGTCACATCTTCTCCCCCCGCAGCAGCACCACAGACACCTGGGGCCACCGGTGGGGCAGAGAGTGCCCCACACCCCCTGGGCACTCTGGGGCAGAGAGGGGATGCTGAGGGGAGGGAGAATGCAGGAGGGACCAGGTGTCCCCTGCAGCCATGCTCACAGGTTTGGGGTGATGTCACAGTGGTGGAGCGCCTCAGTGACAAATTTTAATTCCTCCTTCTCTTCCCTATGGCCCAGTTTTCTTTCTCCCATCCACCTCTGGCTTCCTGTCCCCAGATTTTAATTCCTCCTTTTAAAGCTTCTCGTTCCTACACATATTGAAAAATAATTTATATAATAACTGAGGGTTATTTCCAAATAATCCCCTTCATCTGCTGTACTACACACAGGATTTTAGAAGGTAAGGAATTCTGAATACAGATATATACAGCGCTTGAACATACAAATACAACTTTTGTGTATATATGTAGACATTAAACGTAAAGGGATTGAAAATGTAAGAAAATAGGTTCTATAAGGAGGAAATAGAGGTTTGTGTATTTTTTTTTTCCTATCTCTAACAAACTTAAGTCTTGAGATTTTGGGTCGATTTAAGTCGCTGCTGCGTGGCCGCGAGGGAGAGCAACGGCAAGGTTCTGAGGGCTCGCTGCTGCCGCCTGCTGGTTAAAGGTGGTACTGCAGGGCAGAAACAGGCACGGTGACCTCGGGGA
>VWPU01010438.1:10196-20584 GCA_013398955.1 Callaeas wilsoni
TGTCCCCTGGCACAGTGACCTCGGGGACTCACCGGTGTCCCCTGGCACAGTGACCTCGGGGATTCACCGGTGTCCCTGGCACAGTGACCTCGGGGAGTCACTGGTACCCCCTGGCACAGTGACCTCGGGGACTCATTGCTGTCCCCTGGCACAGTGACCTCAGGGACTCACCGGTGCCCCCTGGCACAGTGACATGGGCACTCACTGGTGTCCCCTGGCACAGTGACCTCGAGGATTCACTGGTGTCCCCTGGCACAGTGACCTCGGGCACTCGCTGGTGTCCCCTGGCACAGTGACCTCGGGCTCTCTCCAGTGTCCCCTGGCAAGTAAAAACAGAGCTGAGATGAGGAACGAGCGCATGTGCAGTTCCTGACCAGAGATGCGATGGTTGCAGTCACACAGGCAGAGATCCCAAACCAGGAGCGGTGACACCAGGGGACAGAGGTGCCCGGGGCTGTTGTTGTAACAGAAAGGGGCGCGGTGGCCCCGGAGCCTTGAGTGCAGCCGGGGTGGGGCGGTGAGGGCCGGGGCTCGCATAAAAGGTGTGGGGTCTGCAGTGCCCGTCGGTGTGGGGCTGCAGTGCCCGTCGGTGTGGGGGCCGCAGTGCCCGTCGGTGTGAGGGCCGCAGTGCCCGTCGGTGTGGGGCTGCAGTGCCCGTCGGTGTGGGGGCTGCAGTGCCCGTCGGTGTGGGGGCTGCAGTGCCCGTCGGTGTGGGGGCCGCAGTGCCCGTCGGTGTGGGGGCTGCAGTGCCCGTCGGTGTGGGGGCTGCAGTGCCCGTCGGTGTGGGGGCCGCAGTGCCCGTCGGTGTGGGGGCTGCAGTGCCCGTCGGTGTGGGGGCTGCAGTGCCCGTCGGTGTGGGGGCCGCAGTGCCCGTCGGTGTGGGGGCTGCAGTGCCCGTCGGTGTGGGGCTGCAGTGCCCGTCGGTGTGGGGGCTGCAGTGCCCATCAGTGTGAGCTGGACGGTGGAAGAGGCCACTGTCAAGATGGCAGCTCTGGATGGACCTCAGCGTGTGCCACACCCAAAGTGGGCATGGCCAGAACTCCACACCCAAGGTGGTGGGCATGGCCAGAAGTCAATTTTGGTCACACTCAAGAAGGCGTCGCGGGCTGGAAGTCCAAGTTGGCCACCTCCAAGATGGTGGGGCAGGCCGAAAGTCGCGGTGCCACACTCAGGATGGAGGACAGAGACAAAAGTCGCGGTGCCACACTCAGGATGGAGGACAGAGACAAAAGTTGTGGTGCCACACTCAGGATGGAGGACAGAGACAAAAGTCGCGGTGCCACACTCAGGGTGGAGGACAGAGGCAAAAGTTGCGGTGCCAGACTAAGGGTGGAGGCCAGAGGCAAAAGTAGCGGTGCCACACTCAGGATGGAGGACAGAGGCGAAGGTCGTGGTGCCACACTCAGGATGGAGGACAGAGGCGAAGGTCGTGGTGCCACACTCAGGATGGAGGACAGAGGCAAAAGTCGCGGTGCCACACTCAGGATGGAGGACAGAGACAGAAGTCGTGGTGCCACACTCAGGATGGAGGACAGAGGCAAAAGTCGCGGTGCCACACTCAAGGGCGACGGGAGCCGGTGGCCCCAAACTCGAAACAGCAGCCGTACCCAGGAACCCACGTGCCATCGAACACCCACGTGCCATCAAACACCCACATGCCATCAAACACCCACGTGTCTCCAGGGCAGTTGAGAGGTGTCCCCAGGAGTCCAAGGCCAGTCTCAGTCCCGGGAGAAGCCCTCCAACATTCGCAGTTTTGGGAGGCAGAATCCCCCTCTGGGCCACAGGCCTCTCACCTGGGCCCGAATCAGGATTCCACCTCCTAAAATTTTGTACTTCCAAGGATTGCTCCCAGACAAGATCTGCGAGGACTGAGGGCCAGTCACCATTTTCAGGTACTTCCTTCACTTCACAGGGTTTCCCATCACACAGAGGACACTCGGACAGCCTCACAGAAAGGCAGAACTGTTTATTATCATTAAGACATTCTGTGAAGACCCCACTGTGTCATCTACAGACCCAAAACCTCAGAAGGATGGATATTCTCATGTATCCAAATAACTGATGAAAAAAATCATCATCATAGAGACTCTGGCCGTGATTCTGAGTCACTCTGCTGTCCTGGAGATTCACAGATCCAAGAAGAACAGATGAACTTCAAATTTTGGCCAACAGAAAAGTTTTCTTGCTGCCACCCTCCATCCCACCACCTCCCTTCCTGCCTCGCTGTCAGAGCCCACGTGGTTCAGCTGCCAGGTTCCTCAGCAGAACACAGCAATGGTTTATCCACAAAATGCCCCAAAAGCCACAGAGGCGCCCACCAAAAACCATCTGAACTCCTGGGGTAAGGCAGGAAGGAGTCCCAGGAGCTGGAAGTCAGCAGTGTGGTTATTCCGTAAGGGATCCCAGCAGGATCCACAGGGAGCTGAGTGACACCCAGAACTCCACAGCACAACAGCTGAGCAGGAGAACAACACAGAAGAGTTCGTTTGCTGAAGGGCAGGATTCCACACAGGAAGGAGTGTGGGGTCGGTTGGGGTTTTTTTTTTGGAAACTCACCCATATTCCCATCAATTTATAGAGTTCTAACATGAAAAAAAGCAACACAAAAAGCTGGGTACCCCTTGGATATCTACACACTGTATCCCCTGTCACTTCAGGGTTAACGAGTTTGTTTTACTGGCCTGGAACATCACCACAAAGAGATTTCAGAATTATTTTTAACAGCTCACAGCACGGCCCAGAAATTTAAGCCTTGGAAAAACAAAATTTTCCCTTTATTTTTATTGCACCTGTTTCACAAAGAGCCACATGGCAGAAGTTCCTTCTGCTGCAAAATGCTACATCAGAAAAAAATGGGTTTGAACACAGATTAGAAAGGAAAACTGAGCTTCAGGAATCGTCATGAGCTGACCCCAAAACACCAACACTATTTTACAAATCACTGTGCACTTACAAAGCCTAAGCCTTGCCTCAATTTTATTTAGCATTCGGTTATTTAAAAACCACAAGCATTTTACCAGGTGATAAAGATGCTCTTACCACCACTGGGTACTAAAACTGAACCTGCAGGGGGAACATTTTAAGGATCCCTTGAAAGAGCACCAAATGCTCTTTGGAACTACCAGCAGAACACCCACGTGGCCTGGGGAGGGACTGGTTTTTGTATTTCTACAACTAACCAGGGCTGCTTGGGGAAGAATTTTTTTTATGCCCTGGTGTATTTATGTGTTAAAAATGCGCAGTGGAAATCAAAATTTCTCAAAGGAGTCCAGCGCCTGTGTCCTAAGCCTGGTCACAGCATTCCTGTGTGAGGCATCACCCGCAGCAAAACATCCACCCAACTCCTCACCAGGGGCCATTAGGGCACTCCCAAAGTCTTCCTGCAAGGAATAAACCCAAGCCAACCCCCTTGGCTTTGATTTAATAACAGGGTCATTGTACACAATTGTGTAGATTTTGCCCTTTTTATTCCAGTGTTTCCGTACTTTCTACAGACCTGTGCACAGTCAGACACGCCGCTTGCGTACAAACCAGCTTAGAACAAGTGTCTCACTTGGCCAAACAAAAGTGAGGTCCAAGATTAAAATGTTTCTTACAGCAGCAGCAGGAAGCTCCTTTCCCTGAATGTGGGCAGTAGTGCTTCAGGACCGGGATTCGGGATCCAGCAAAAGCACCCCGTGGAACCACTCACGTTTTAATTACGCCTCCAACCACAGCCAGTCCTCCCTGCTGCCCGCAGACCTGGCCTGGAGGAGCAGGAACTCTGCCTCGAGTCTCCAGGGGAGAGATTCACTCCCCAGGCCCTAAAGGGACCCATTATCCTCATGGGATATCCTCGTTTTGGGCCAGTCCCTGCAAACAAACACGGCAGTTTTGTTTCAGAGACAGCAGCGAGGCCGCGGGCCCAGGCTGGAATTTGGGACAGTTCTGAACAGGAAACCCTCACCTGCTGCCAGACTTACCAGAAAAAGCTGAGCTAAGTGTGCAGTGGTAAGCTGACTCTGAAAACACTTGCCAGAAAAGGTTTGGTTATGTTCTTTAAAAGGCAACCATCTGAACACATCTAATAAAGCCTCTGACCTGGTTTTTATTTACTGCACGTAGCAGCTGAGGTTGTAGGAAGATGGCACAACAGCAGACACAGCAGAGCTGGACAGATGAACTCAGACTATGCCTGGACACCCCTGGAGTCCCCACTGCCACTTCTTTCTGGTCTTTTACCCCCTGTGATGTAGAGAAGAATCATCTCCATTTTCCAAAAGGGAAACTGAGGCACAAAGACCACAATTCAGTGTTTGCAGGAGTCTAACAGGTCACAGGGGTTTCTCCCTTTGAAAGCAGCTCGAGAACTTCAGCCCCTCTTGAAAATCTCAGCCTGAATCTCTCATCCTCAAATCAGTCTCTTGCAGGGTCAGCACCTAATCCAAATCCAGAGTCCACCAAATCCTTGTTACTTGTAGGTAAAAGCATTGAAATGTTGGAGCCTTAAAATACACATTTGGCACCTTCCCACCTCAAAAAGAAATCATTATACATACATTAATACTGGAACAGGCAAAAGAAATTCCATCTGAAGGAAAGCTTTCCTCATGACCTTGTTCACCCGGGTTAGGGACAGATTTATTTATTTTCTAACCTAAAAGCCCAAGTTCTCAGCTAGCACAAACAGACTGAACTCTAGTCAAGGCAAGGAGTTCTGCTCACACACAGCAGCAGCATTTTTAACCCATCTCTGAAGTTTCAGAAGGACCATTTCCTCTTTTGGACTCTCTGGTGGAAGGCTGTTCACGTAACTACCACCCCAGCAGCCAAAAGAATAAGATCAGCTTGATTTTGCACTTAAAAATAAATTCTTTATTATCCAGAAAGGAGCCAAATCATCATCTCACATCATGGAAATGGTCATTTGTAAAGCAATAAATAAGAGGAGTGTTCTGTGCCACACCCTGAATTTTGTCACCGGTGTCTGGTACCTCTCTGGTTAAAAGCATAAAATTTATGCTATCAAAGTCTCACTGTACAACAGTCTGGAAAGGAAAGAAGGCCCCTAAAATCTTTTGCTAAAGCAACGACAGAAAAATCTGAGTCAGTGAAACCCAAGTTCCAAGTTGGGTTTCACTTCATTTGAAGGAATTTCATTCAAAGGAATGAAAGCCAAGTTTCATCCCATCCATGCACAAATGCAGTACCTGACACACACAATCACCTTGTCCAGAATTTATACTGAATCAGTTCTTAACCGTAAATTACCTATTCACTGCTGATTCAAACAATTTTTCTTTAATTTCCTATTCGAGCCAGGGGAGTTGCAGGAACAGCACAGGATACAAAATTTTACTTCTTTTAGCAGGAAGTGGAAGTCAGGCTAAATCCACACAGCTACTCCAACGGCAGTAGTTAAGAAATTTTAAAAATCCAAACAATTAGGGGCTAAAAAGATTTAAGAAACAATTAATAACGATGATTGTTCAAATCAATGCATTCAAAATATATGCATCATATAAGAGAGCATAACTTACGCATAAAACTGAGAACAAAACTTTCACCTTTCAATTGCTAAAGCAACAAAACAGTTGTGAAAGAACAGGTGTGAAGCAAGTAAAAAAATAAAATCATATTATTCCAAACACTTTTTATTTGTGAACGAGTTTCCTGCATGGCCAAGGGATAGCAATGTCTGGAGTTACAGGACTACATGATTCAGAAAACAATGATGATTTTAGGTTTGGCTTGGTTGCTCTCTGCCACGAGCAGTGATTTGGAGAACTGTGTTTTTCCGTGCCTGAAGCAGCTCTGGGAGAGATCAGTCCTTCCACTGCCTGCTCCTCCAGAAACACCTCTGCTTTGTCATCCAGGACTGAAGGCAGAGGCACGGGAGTTGTGAATATCCACAAGAAGCTCCACAGATGCTGGAGGTGGACTCAAGTTTACCTGTCTGCAGCTGATCCACCTCAGTCAATCCTCCTCAGACAAGTCCTGATAAGCACAAGTACCCCTCGCTTTCACTTCCTTCTGAAAGCTTCATTAAAAGTATCATTAAACCGTTATTAGAGAACGAGTTAAAGGTGACATTACCAGCGTGGAAAGAAGATACTGGCCAGAATTCAGCTGCCAAGAGAACAACCAGCTGGCAGACTCTGAAAGGAGCAGTGGCAGATGTTCCACTCGGCAGTGACACGTGCACCTCACCAGAATCTCTGCTCTGTGGGTTTGGTTCCAGTGTCAGGTCTGGCTGTTCCAGGGTTAAAGCTCTGCCCAGCAGCAGCTGCAGGTCCTGCACCACTCCCCTCCACATGCACCTGCCCTGCTGCCAAACCTGCACAGTTAAATGGCTTTGTGACATTCATGGATGTACTAAAAGTTTTCTGATAATGCTGGGGACACTTTGATATCACAGTCTGTACCTGTCTGCCAGGATCCTAAATATCAAAACGGTTCAGGTTGTAGGACGTTGGATAGTTCTGCCTGTTGTACTGGAAGTGGTCTGTGAGGACGTTGCTGCGGCCGTACTGAAAGTCTCCGTGCTGGGCAAAGGCTGTGAGTCCATTCTGGGACTTTTCAGGAGGGTTTCGGTGCCGTTCCAAGTTCACCAGGTCTCCAGTGGTGACTGGGAGCAGCTGCTGCTTCTTTGCCTCTTGGTTTGCATCGTATTTTGTCTGGGAAAGGAAGAAAGAACGTTTTTTACAGAACCATTTAGGCTGGGAGAATCTGAGATCATCAAGTCCAACCTGGGACCCATCCCCAGCTTGTCCCCAGCCCAGAGCTCTGAGTGCCACCTCCAGGCCTTCCTTGGACACCTCCAGGGATGGGGACTCCAAACCTCCCTGGGCAGCCCCTTCCAAAGCCTGACCACCCTTCCAGGGAAGGTAAATTTTCTTAGGTATCACCTGAGATACCACCTAGACATATTTACATACGCAGAAAAAAAGCAAACAGTTCTACAGTCACACCACTTTTTTTGTTAGACTCTTAAAATATCAGTGGCTTGTAATAAAAACCTCACTCCTCTCACATGCCAAACAAACAAGCTGATCTTTTTGCTCAAAAGATTTTGAGTTACCTCCCGATCTTCCCTTTCCAGGAAAAGCTTAAGATCAAAATTTAATTTCGTGACAGGCCCAGCAGCTGGTGTGACCCAAGTCCTTCACTTGGGCCACGCTTACCCCTCCTCTGCGATGGAGCTTTGTGCCCCCTATTTTAGCTCCACAACCTCTTAACTCGTACAAAAAAAAAAAATTCAAAGCTACTGGGCTGCTTCAGCTGCGTTCCCTGGATAAACAAACAAAGACCTGCCTTACCTTGTTGTACAAGAAGACCCCGAGGATGGCTGTCATCATGCCCAGGACGTTGGTGCTGGTGACGGGGTTGCGCAGCATGATCAGGGACACCGTGATCACCATGATTCTCTTGGTGGCGTTGGCCACGGAGTAGCTGAGGGGGCTGATCAGGTTAAGGATACTGAAGGCAATGACATTCTGGGCAAAATTACAGAATCCGCTGATTATAAGCAGCATCAGAGTCCAGGACCAATGAGACATGGTGCTCTGCGGCAAAGCAAACAGCAGGAGAAAAAAAATTATCTCGGGTTTCAGGTAACAACACAAACACAGCCTGAGGCACTTCTTACCTGCCATTGGAGGGAGGAATATCTGCACTGAGCTCTGAAGAGGCCCCCGAGCACGTTCCTTTATGCAACTCCCAACTCCGAGAGCCAGAGGAGGACATTCCCCACACGCATTCCAGCACTGTCTGTTCCTGTCTCCAGCTCCCAACTCCCAAATTTATGCTGTCCCACAAACTGCCTCTCCTAAACTGATGGCAATTCTCACCACAAACACTTTGTTAACTCGTGTGAAACAATTTGCAGGTGTTTCACAACACTTCCTTCCACACTGAAACGCTTCAGTGCACTTTCCTGGTTGGGTGGTGGAGTTTGGTTGGTTGGGGTTTTTTTCCTCTTTTCTTTCTTAATAGTGAACAGTTCTCCAAATACAGCACTTACCAAGTCATTCTCCACCAAGAAGGAAGAAAGATCCACCAAAACCCACGTTGGGATCATGAAGAACACAGCGTGGCACCCGAGGATGTTCAGCAACCGAAGATGATGGATTCGGGAATCCCTCAACACCTGACAAGAGCCATCATTGAACAGCAGTCAGGAAACAGAAACAGCTTTAGGAGACAGGTAAGTTAGGAAATAAAGTAGGAAATAAGTAAATATTCTTACAGTATAAATTTCCTATAAGGGTGACCAAAGAAAAACTGATGTCTCTTTGAAAAACAATGGTTTTTCAAGTGGTGGCTCTTAGTATCAACAAGAGATTAATATTAAAATTAATATTATTATGAAAAGCTCTACAAACCAGAAATAGTTTTGTAACTAAACAGGGACAACCACACACTGTAATTTTGTTTCTGTGGTTTCAAGGGGTGCCCAGTGTTGACAGTGACTTGTTCAGCACAGAGGAATGATTTGATATAACAAGATACATTAAAAGCTTTCAAATGAAATGTGGAATTTAAGTGCTATTGAACTGCCATCGGAAAAAAAAATCCATGTTGAGGAGTAAAGAAAAGGCTCAGGATAAACTCTGTAACAGCTTCAACAGGTAGGAATAGCTGCAGGGAACACACTAAATAACAACCATCCCTCTGGGCTCCCTTGACTGCAAAGTCCACGAAAAAAAGATAAATTTCTGAAATTGAAATTACACCCTGTCCTGCTGCAGGGTGACACCGGGGACCAGTGCTGTGAACAGAAGTGGTACCTTCTTGGAGAAGATGTTCTGAAGTGAAAAGCACAGAGTAGCAGCGAGGGCACTGATGAGTCCCCACATGTCAAAGGACAGCTCTGTGACCGTGGCCAGCAGGACACCAGTGATGATGGGGATCAGGGACAGGTACACCTGGAGCAGGGACAGAGGGGTAACTTGCATCTGCTAAGGATTGTCAACCGAGTTTATACATCCTGCTGATTTAGGGATCAACTATTTTACTACTGTAGTTCAAGGATTTTCAACCGAGTTTATACATCCTGCTGATTTAGGGATCAACTATTTTACTACTGTAGTTCAAGGATTTTCAACCGAGTTTATACATCCTGCTGATTTAGGGATCAACTATTTTACTACTGTAGTTCAAGGAAATTAAGTGACTGCAGTAGACACTGACAACTCCAGTGCATCGGAGAGCATCACCCTGGTCAGCGTTTAGATGTGTTTTACTCTCACAATAAAAGGAAAAGGGATTTTAAAAATCTGCATAATCTAATTCCAGTCACAAAATCCACCCAAAGGCTGAGCTCTGCTGCCCCCAGCCAGCACAGCACCCCCAAGCACCACCAAGAAAAGAAACCTCAGCAAACCTGTCCGCACCTTCGTCGTCTGCTTTTCCTTCATGATGATCCGTGACAGCAGAACCACCCAGATGGGCATCGTGGCTTTCACTGGGGACGGGAAGAAAACACCGGTGGGGACCCGGGGCTTGGGACCACTCCATCAACATCAGCACAGGGATGGAGCAGGGGCTCGGCCCAGGCCCAGCACAGCCCGTGACGGGTCCTCCTTCCCTGTCACCCTGCTGGGCACTTGTACAAACTGGATCTTGGGGCTCTGGGACACCGTGCTGGGCACCCACAGGGCACACGCCAGGGCACTGCCCCACGATCCGGTGCCAGCGCACACTGGGGATGGGGACACCGCTCGGGGAACCTGTACGAGCACACGGTGGGCACTGGGACACCGCTTTGGGCACCTGTACGAGCACACAGTGGGCACTGGGACACCGCTCTGGGCACCTGTGCAATCACACAGTGGGCACTGGGACACTGCGTGCAGCGGCCACAGGACACAGTGGGCACTGGGACACGGCCTTCGGCACCCGCAGGACACTGGGGGCCCGGGGGCGCCGCACCGGTCACCAGTACGAGCACACGGTGGGCACTGGGACACTGCTCCGGGCGCCTGTACGAGCACACAGTGGGCCCTGGGACACCGCTCTGGGCACCTGCGCGAGCACACAGTGGGCACTGGGACACGGCCTTCGGCACCCGCAGGACACTGGGGGCCCGGGGGCGCCGCACCGGTCACCAGTACGAGCACACGGTGGGCACTGGGACACTGCTCCGGGCGCCTGTACGAGCACACAGTGGGCCCTGGGACACCGCTCTGGGCACCTGCGCGAGCACACAGTGGGCACTGGGACACGGCACTCGGCACCCACAGGATACAGTGGGCACTGGGACACCGCTCCGGGCGCCTGTACGAGCACACAGTGGGTACTGGGACACGGCATTCAGCATCCACAGGATACAGTGGGTACTGGGACACCGCTCTGGGCACCTGTGCGAGCACACAGTGGGCACTGGGACACTGCTTTGGGCACCC